>JAWVWS010000216.1:0-61622 GCA_033807775.1 Saussurea involucrata
TTGTCGTTGAAGCACGGGTTTTGAACTGATATGTTCAAAAGCCAATGTCTCTTTACTCCCCCTTAATGGTACAAGTAATCTTCTTCCGAGAGTTCAACGCTTTGCTTCTAAATCTGCAAAAACAGATTAAGTAGATTTTGGTACCCAACATGTCTTGGGTCCTTGCTTGTTAAGCGGAGCTCTATAGGAAGGAAAATGATAAGTACCATACCAATATTTAACACTCTCATTTTTAATAAAATCATTAGTACCACAATAAGAACAACAAAAATTCTTTTGTGCTAACCTGATTAAATGATTTGCGGAATAGAATGAATCAGGATTAGCAAAAGATTTAGCTTTCAGATTAGTGTTCTTGTTGGGAACAGAGGATTTTGGCTCACCTTTTTCAGTTGACGTACCTTTTACTCTCCATTGCATGTTAACTTTCTTATATGAAGGAAGATCAGCATATTGATACTTGGAAGAATTATCCACCGAGTGATCATAGAATAGATTAGAAGGACGAATCAGACATTCTGAATAGCATTTGGATTTGTTAAATGACTTCACTTTGTAATATAAGTCATTCCGTTCCTTGGTCATCAAATCAAGCTTCTTCTGAATATTAGACTTGACCCTCTTCTCTTTCATGATGTCAGTCGATAATGCAGCCAAATTCATTGTCAATTTATGAATTTCCTGCCGAAATATCTTCCTTTCTTTAGAAAAGTCGTCTTTAACGCACCTAGCCTGAAAGTCAGCTTTCTTCATCTTTTCTAGCTCTTGACTTTCTTTATCTAGCTCTTGTCTTTCCTTTTCTAAGTCCTTATGAAGATCAGAAATTTTCTTTGACAGTTTCGCATTCTTCGCTTCAAAGCTTTTCTTTTCTTTTTCATACTCGACCCTTTCCTTCTCCAACTTCTCCTTTTCAAGAAATAAAACTTTCTCAAAGTCAGAAACTTGTTTTGAAAGTTTTATACAATTACGTTCAATTACTTCCTTTTCTTTAAGAATCTTCTCTCTCTTGTATTCAATGCTCTTCAGATCAGCATTTTCTTTTTGAAGAGTTGTTACTTTCTCTTGAAGTTTCTCGATTTGATCGTGCAGACTTGAGTTGTCTTTGTCTTTCTTTGTTTCAAGACCTGCAATATATACTTCAAGATCAGTAATTCTTTTAGTAAGTAAAACATTTTGTTCTTTAAAAATAAAATTTTCATTTGAAGAGGAAATGTCTAAAATATGTCTCTTCAAATCAGCATATTCTTCCTCCATTGTCTTTATACTCCCTTGAAGCTCCTTCATGTTATCTTGATGAGTTGAAATCTCAAATGTCTTATTTTTCTCTTGAGTAACTTCAAGCACTACAATCTTGTCATTCAAATCTTTCAGTTCGGACTCAAGAGAAGAGACTTTGTCTTCTAATAAAGCTTTCTCAGACTTGAGCTTTGTAATTTTTCTTGCATCTTCATTAGTATGTGTTATGTATCTAGAAATAAAACCTTCAAGACGCTTGATCTCATCTTTAGCTTCAGAAAGAGTCCATTTTCTCTCTTTTCCCAACTGATACCATATTCTCCCATTTAAATCCTGTATGTCAGACATCTTTTCAAATAGCTAGAATAATTGATCGTTCAGAAGATCAAGCAGAAAGTGTATGAAAATACACTATACAAAAAAAATTATATAAATTTTTTCTTGAAAAGCTCTTACAGTGTATGAAATACAGTATAGAAAAAATTTCGGGATAATTTTTTTTCAAAAAACTCTTTTTTTTTTAATTCACAAGAATTCGGATGAATAAGGATTCGAAATCAATGAATTCGAATGAATAAGGGTTCGAATTCAATGAATTCGGAAACTGAAGGGTTCGAATTGAATGAATTCGGATGCTGAAGGATTCGAATTCAATGAATTCGGATGAAGAAGGATTCGAATTCACCCAATTCGGACTTAACTGGGTTCGAATTCACTCAATTCGGACTTAACTTGGTTCGAATTCTTTACTTGAAAATTAAACCAACTCAGATGAATCCACAACTTCTCAATTCGAATCTAACAGGGTTCGAATTCAACTCAATTCGAATCCATAAGGGTTCGAATTCAAATCAATTCGAATGCTTCTTGAGTCGAATTCTATACTTGTGATGCCAAGAACACTCCGAATTCCCTTTGAATGATCCGAATTGTGTATGAATGATCCGAATTCACCAAGAATGATCCGAATTCTGCACTTCGAACTTCAAAATCACTTAATCTGCCATAACTTTTTCAATTCTTGATCAATTGTTATGAAATTTGCACAGACTTGTTCGAAATTTGATTCCACACACTTTCATAGTTAATCACAAATCCTAATTCGATCAATTTAATCGAATTATGATCCAAAATAGTAAGAAAAAGTTTTCGAACAAAAACAGATATAAAATGATCAGATCTGCAAATTCTGTGAAGATTTTGGTGTTGATCCAAGAATTAAAGATGATCAGTAATCAATTCTGAATTCAGTGATGCAAAAAATTGATCCAAAAGATCAAAATTTAGAAAAAATCTATGTCTTAATGATAAGTGTTCAGATGAACAGTAATGAACACCCAATCCGAATTCTTCAGGCTTAGTGTAAAAAATCTTCAATTTGGTCTTCGATCTGCTTGAATCTTCTGTTTAGCTCTGATACCAAATGTGAAATCCCAAATCTAGCAAGTAATCAAGAATGATGTAGAGAGAGAATCTAGAGAGAACTTGTCATCCATATATTGAACTCTAAAGTGTAAAATGACAATGATCAAGAGGTTCCTAAAGGGATCTAGATTCTCCCCTAACTAAGAACTAGACATGCCTATTTATACCCATAACATACAAGGTATAAAGGCACTAGCAACTAATACAGTACATTGACTTTACAGTAAATCTTGAATACAACAATGCTCTAACAATCTCAGATCTATTAGTTCAAGTTTAAGTTTGATGCGGAAGCGTATTTGAAGAACTAACAGATATGTTTGATAGATTTAGAACACAATATAAATAAACAGTGAACAGGAAATAATATCTCAAAGTTTACTGAATATATATATATCAAGAACAGATTTAAGAACAGTGAGTAAGCAAAGCTTTAAAACAGATATGACTCTCAAAGTGTATAAGCTATGTGTTCTTGATGTTCTTATCTCTTGATTCTCGATTAGGAAGAACTCAACATGAGTCTTCCTTATATACTACTCTAAGGGGACCATAAAGCATAAGCTACTATTCAGAACATACGGTATGAATAGTGGAACGGATGGCATGAACAGTTGGACGTGATGTATTGCATTTAATGCAGCAGATCTATTATGTACTAAGCCCTATTGAATCCAATCAGAGTTTGACACGTTGAAGATGGACAGGGCATGCTACCATGCAAGTTGATGAACAGGTCCAGTAACAGTAGCAAGATATTATAAATATCTTCAGGTCTTTTAGAGAGGACCACAGAGGCTCTGTAAAGTGTTACAGAGGTTCTGCGGTCTGGTCCTTTGTAGAGCAGTCTTTACCGGATTCCGAGTCTTTGGTCTTCTTTGTGCGTATGACAGAGCTTCTGTAGGACGCCTCTTTAGCTTCTGTAGCTTCTTGACCTTGATCTCTCGGTAAGTTCGGCAGAGCCTCTGTAAGAGGCTTTCTTTACTTAGCCTATTTTTCACTACTTCTAAATACTTCTATGTTTAGGAAGATTGAAGCTAACAGGGTTTTTCGGTCCGACCCGACCCGACCGATGCTCACCCCTAGTTTTTAGTAGAAAACAACTTTGGAAAGTTACAGCTTCCGTCCTACAAACGTTTTGACGATTTACTCATACCTAGAGAACAAATTAAAATTTGACATCTAAATTAAAAACGTACTAATATTTCTTAGGAATCTAATCGCCTAAAATGCACATTTTTTGGATCAATGACCAATTTTATATGGATTTTACAAAAACAGTGTGCAAAATCTGTTTTAACATGACCAGTTTTGGAAATACACTATTTCCAGCCCCTTAAAGTCACAATTTGATCTCGTTGTAAACTAGAAAGTTGTTCTAGACACATAGAGCTTTCCATCGATATATTATACACCTCAATCAGACAAATGGGTGAGTGATTTTATACGGATTTTCAACAAACAGAACTTTATGCTTAGATCTAAGTCCGAAACCCGATGAACCCGACCCGATGAACCCGAAAACCGATTAGACTCGAAGTCCGAAAATCGAACTTTACTTAGGAAGGGTTTCAGGGCCTGTTTTGTCCACCCGAAACCCGATCGGGTTGGGGGTTTTTCGGCCCGACCCGACCTGACCGATGCTCACCCCTAGTTTTTAGTAGAAAACAACTTTGAAAAGTTACAGCTTCCGTCCTACAAACGTTTTGACGATTTACTCATACCTAGAGAACAAATTAAGATTTGACATCTAAATAAAAAACGTACTACTATTTCTTAGGAATCTAATTGCCTAAAATGCACATTTTTTTGGATCAATGACCAATTTTATATGAATTTTACAAAAACAGTGCGCAAAACCCGTTTTAACATGACCAGTTTTGGAAATACACTATTTCGAGCCCCTTAAAGTCACAATTAGATCTCGTTGTAAACTAGAGAGTTGTTCTAGACACAGAGAGCTTTCCATCGATATATTATACACCTCAATCAGACCAATGGGTGAGTGATTTTATACGGATTTTCAACAAACAGAACTTTATGCTTAGATCTAAGTCCGAAACCCGATGAACCCGACCCGATGAACCCGAAAACCGATTAGACCCGAAGTCCGAAACTCGAACTTTACTTAGGAAGGGTTTCGGGGCCTGTTTTGTCCACCCGAAACCCGATTGGGTTGGGGGTTTTTCGGCCCGACCCGACCCGACCGATGCTCACCCCTAGTTTTTAGTAGAAAACAACTTTGAAAAGTTACAGCTTCCGTCCTACAAACGTTTTGACGATTTACTCATACCTGGAGAACAAATTAAGATTTGACATCTAAATCAAAAACGTACTACTATTTCTTAGGAATCTAATCGCCTAAAATGCACATTTTTTGGATCAATGACCAATTTTATATGAATTTTACAAAAACAGTGCGCAAAACCCGGTTTAACATGACCAGTTTTGAAAATACACTATTTCGAGCCCCTTAAAGTCACAATTAGATCGCGTTGTAAACTAGAGAGTTGTTCTAGACACAGAGAGCTTTCCATCGATATATTATACACCTCAATCAGACCAATGGGTGAGTGATTTTATACGGGTTTTTCAACAAACAGAACTTTAGGCTTAGATCTAAGTCCGAAACCCGATGAACCCGACCCGATGAACCCGAAAACAGATTAGACCCGAAGTCCGAAACTCGAACTTTACTTATGAAGGGTTTCGGGGCCTGTTTTGTTCCCCCGAAACCCGATCGGGTTGGGGGGTTTTCGGCCCGACCCGACCCGACCGATGCTCACCCCTAGTTTTTAGTAGAAAACAACTTTGAAAAGTTACAGCTTCCGTCCTACAAACGTTTTGACGATTTACTCATACTTAGAGAACAAATTAAGATTTGACATCTAAATTAAAAACGTACTACTATTTCTTAGGAATCTAATCGCCTAAAATGCACATTTTTTGGATTAATGACCAATTTTATATGAATTTTACAAAAACAGTGCGCAAAACTCGTTTTTACATGACCAGTTTTGGAAATACACTATTTCGAGCCCCTTTAAAGTCACAATTATATCTCGTTGTAAACTAGAAAGTTGTTCTAGACACAGAGAGCTTTCCATCGATAAATTATACACCTCAATCAGACCAATGAGTGAGTGATTTTATACGGATTTTTCAACAAACAAAACTTTATGCTTAGATCTAAGTCCGAAACCCGATGAACCCGACCCGATGAACCCGAAAACCGATTAGACCCGAAGTCCGAAACTCGAACTTTACTTAGGAAGGGTTTTGGGGCCTGTTTTGTCCACCCGAAACCCGATCGGGTTGGGGGTTTAACGGCCCGACCCGACCCGACCGATGCTCACCCCTAGTTTTTAGTAGAAAACAACTTTGAAAAGTTACAGCTTCCGTCCTACAAACGTTTTGACGATTTACTCATACTTCAAGAACAAATTAAGATTTGACATCTAAATTAAAAACGTACTACTATTTCTGAGGAATCTAATCGCCTAAAATGCAAATTTTTTGGATCAATGACCAATTTTATATGAATTTTACAAAAACAGTGCGCAAAACCCGTTTTAACATGACCAGTTTTGGAAATACACTATTTCGAGCCCCTTAAAGTCACAATTAGATCTCGTTGTAAACTAGAAAGTTGTTCTAGACACAAAGAGCTTTCCATCGATATATTATACACCTCAATCAGACCAATGAGTGAGTGATTTTATACGGATTTTTCAACAAACAGAACTTTATGCTTAGATCTAAGTCCGAAACCCGATGAACCCGACCCGATGAACCCGAAAACCGATTAGACTCGAAGTCCAAAACCTGAACTTTACTTAGGAAGGGTTTCGGGGCCTGTTTTGTCCACCCGAAACCCGATCGGGTTAGGGGTTTTTCGGCCCGACCCGACCCGACCGATGTTCGCCCCTAGTTTTTAGTAGAAAACAACTTTGAAAAGTTACAGCTTCCGTCCTGCAAACGTTTTGACGATTTACTCATACATAGAGAACAAATTAAGATTTGACATCTAAATTAAAAACGTACTACTATTTCTTAGAAATCTAATCGCCTAAAATGCACATTTTTTGGATCAATGACTAATTTTATATGAATTTTACAAAAACAGTGCGCAAAACCCGTTTTAACATGACCAGTTTTGGAAATACACAATTTCGAGCCCCTTAAAGTCACCATTAGATCTCGTTGTAAACTAGAAAGTTGTTCTAGACACAGAGAGCTTTCCATCGATATATTATACACCTCAATCAGACCAATGGGTGAGTGATTTTATTCGGATTTTTCAACAAACAGAACTTTATGCTTAGATCTAAGTCCGAAACCCGATGAACCCGAAAACCGATTAGACTCGAAGTCCGAAAATCGAACTTTACTTAGGAAGGGTTTCAGGGCCTGTTTTGTCCACCCGAAACCCGATCGGGTTGGGGGTTTTTCGGCCCGACCCGACCCGACCGATGCTCACCCCTAGTTTTTAGTAGAAAACAACTTTGAAAAGTTACAGTTTCCGTCCTACAAACGTTTTGACGATTTACTCATACCTAGAGAACAAATTAAGATTTGACATCGAAATTAAAAACGTACTACAATTTCTTTGGAATCTAATCGCCTAAAATGCACATTTTTTGGATCAATGACCAATTTTATATGAATTTTACAAAAACAGTGCGCAAAACCCGTTTTAACATGACCAGTTTTGGAAATACACTATTTCGAGCCCCTTAAAGTCACAATTAGATCTCGTTGTAAACTAGAAAGTTGTTCTAGACACAGAGAGCTTTCCATCAATATATTATATACCTCAATCAGACCAATGGGTGAGTAATTTTATACGGATTTTTCAACAAACAGAACTTTATGCTTAGATCTAAGTCCGAAACCCGATGAACCCGACCCGATGAACCCGAAAACCGATTAGACCCGAAGTCCGAAACTCAAACTTTACTTAGGAAGGGTTTCGGGGCCTGTTTTGTCCACCCAAAACCCGATCGGGTTGGGGGTTTTTCGGCCCGACCCGACCCGACCGATGCTCACCCCTAGTTTTTAGTAGAAAACAACTTTGAAAAGTTACAGCTTCCGTCCTACAAACGTTTTGACGATTTACTCATACCTAGAGAACAAATTAAGATTTGACATCTAAATAAAAAACGTACTACTATTTCTTAGGAATCTAATTGCCTAAAATGCACCTTTTTTTGGATCAATGACCAATTTTATATGAATTTTACAAAAACAGTGCGCAAAACCCGTTTTAACATGACCAGTTTTGGAAATACACTATTTCGAGCCCTTAAAGTCACAATTAGATCTCGTTGTAAACTAGAGGGTTGTTCTAGACACAGAGAGCTTTCCATCGATATATTATACACCTCAATCAGACCAATGGGTGAGTGATTTTATACGGATTTTTCAACAAACAGAACTTTATGCTTAGATCTAAGTCCGAAACACGATGAACCCAAAAACCGATTAGACCCGAAGTCCGAAACTCGAACTTTACTTAGGAAGGGTTTCGGGGCCTGTTTTGTCCACCCGAAACCCGATCGGGTTGGGGGTTTCTCGGCCCGACCCGACCCGACCCGACCGATGCTCACCCCTAGTTTTTAGTAGAAAACAACTTTGAAAAGTTACAGCTTCCGTCCTACAAACGTTTTGACGATTTACTCATACTTAAAGAACAAATTAAGATTTGACATCTAAATTAAAAACGTACTACTATTTCTTAGGAATCTAATCGCCTAAAATGCAAATTTTTTGGATCAATGACCAATTTTATATGAATTTTACAAAAACAGTGCGCAAAACCCGTTTTAACATGACCAGTTTTGGAAATACACTATTTCGAGCCCCTTAAAGTCACAATTAGATCTCGTTGTAAACTATAAAGTTGTTCTAGACACAGAGAGCTTTCCATCGATATTTTATACACCTCAATCAGACCAATGAGTGAGTGATTTTATACGGATTTTTCAACAAACAGAACTTTATGCTTAGATCTAAGTCCGAAACCCGATGAACCCGACCCGATGAACCCGAAAACCGATTAGACTCGAAGTCCGAAACCTGAACTTTACTTAGGAAGGGTTTTGGGGCCTGTTTTGTCCACCCGAAACCCGATCGGGTTGGGGGTTTTTCGGCCCGACCCGACCCGACCCGACCGATGCTCACCCCTAGTTTTTAGTAGAAAACAACTTTGAAAAGTTACAGCTTCCGTCCTACAAACGTTTTGACGATTTACTCATACTTAGAGAACAAATTAAGACTTGACATCTAAATTAAAAACGTACTACTATTTCTTAGGAATCTAATCGCTTAAAATGCACATTTTTTGGATCATTGACCAATTTTATATGAATTTTACAAAACAGTGCGCAAAACCCGTTTTAACATGACCAGTTTTGGAAATACACTATTTCGAGCCCTTAAAGTCACAATTAGATCTCGTTGTAAACTAGAAAGATGTTCTAGACACAGAGAGCTTTCCATCGATATATTATACACCTCAATCAGACCAATGAGTGAGTGATTTTATACGGATTTTTCAACAAACAGAAGTTTATGCTTAGATCTAAGTCCGAAACCCGATGAACCCGAAAACCGATTAGACCCGAAGTCCGAAACTCGAACTTTACTTAGGAAGGGTTTCGGGGCCTGTTTTGTCCACCCGAAACCCGATCGGGTTGGGGGTTTTTCGGCCCGACCTGACCCGACCGATGCTCACCCCTAGTTTTTAGTAGAAAACAACTTTGAAAAGTTACAGCTTCCGTCCTACAAACGTTTTGACGATTTACTCATACTTAGAGAACAAATTAAGATTTGACATCTAAATAAAAAACGTACTACTATTTCTTAGGAATCTAATCGCCTAAAATGCACGTATTTTGGATCAATGACCAATTTTATATGAATTTTATAAAAACAGTGCGCAAAACCCGTTTTAACATGACCAGTTTTGGAAATACACTATTTCGAGCCCCTTAAAGTCACATATAGATCTCGTTGTAAACTAGAATGTTGTTCTAGACACAGAGAGCTTTCCATCGATATATTATACACCTCAATCAGACCAATAGGTGAGTGATTTTATACGTATTTTTCAACAAACAGAACTTTATGCTTAGATCTATGTCCGAAACCCGATGAACCCGACCCGATGAACCCGAAAACCGATTAGACCCGAAGTCCGAAACTCGAACTTTACTTAGGAAGGGTTTCGGGGCCTGTTTTGTCCACCCGAAACCCGATCGTGTTGGGGGTTTTTCGGCCCGACCCGACCCGGCCGATGCTCACCCCTAGTTTTTAGTAGAAAACAACTTTGAAAAGTTATAGCTTCCGTCCTACAAACGTTTTGACGATTTACTCATACTTAGAGAACAAATTAAGATTTGACATCTAAATTAAAAACGTACTACTATTTCTTAGGAATCTAATCGCCTAAAATGCACATTTTTTGGATCAATGACCAATTTTATATGAATTTTACAAAAACAGTGTGCAAAGCCCGTTTTAACATGACCAGTTTTGGAAATACACTATTTCGAGCCCCTTGAAGTCACAATTAGATCTCGTTGTAAACTAGAAAGTTGTTCTAGACACAGAGAGCTTTCCATCGATATATTATACACCTCAATCAGACCAATGAGTGAGTGATTTTATACGGATTTTTCAACAAACAGAACTTTATGCTTAGATTTAAGTCCGAAACCCGATGAACCCGAAAACCGATTAGACCCGAAGTCCAAAACTAGAACTTTACTTAGGAAGGGTTTCGGGGCCTGTTTTGTCAACCCGAAACCCGATCGGTTTGGGGGTTTTTCGGCCCGAGCCGACCCGACCGATGCTCACCCCTAGTTTTTCGTAGAAAACAACTTTGAAAAGTTACAGCTTCCGTCCTACAAACGTTTTGACGATTTACGCATACTTAGAGAACAAATTAAGATTTGACATCTAAATTAAAAACGTACTACTATTTCTTAGGAATCTAATCGCCTAAAATGCACATTTTTTGGATCAATGACCAATTTTATATGAATTTTACAAAAACAGTGCGCAAAACCCGTTTTAACATGACCAATTTTGGAAATACACAATTTCGAGCCCCTTAAAGTCACAATTAGATCTCGTTGTAAACTAGAAGGTTGTTCTAGACACAGAGAGCTTTCCATCGATATATTATACACCTCAATCAGACCAATGAGTGAGTGATTTTATACGGATTTTTCAACAAACAGAACTTTATGCTTAGATCTAAGTCCGAAACCCGATGAACCCGACCCGATGAACCCGAAAACCGATTAGACCCGAAGTCCGAAACTAGAACTTTACTTAGGAAGGGTTTCGGGGCCTGTTTTGTCCACTCGAAACCCGATCGGGTTGGGGGTTTTTCGTCTCGACCCGACCCGACCGATGCTCACCCCTAGTTTTTAGTAGAAAACAACTTTGAAAAGTTACAGCTTCCGTCCTACAAACGTTTTGACGATTTACTCATACTTAGAGAACAAATTAAGATTTGACATCTAAAATAAAAACGTACTACTATTTCTTAGGAATCTAATCGCCTAAGATGCACATTTTTTAGATCAATAACCAATTTTATATGAATTTTACAAAAACAGTGCGCAAAACCCGTTTTAACATGACTAGTTTTGGAAATACACTATTTCGAGCCCCTTAAAGTCACAATTAGATCTCGTTGTAAACTAGAAAGTTGTTCTAAACTCAGAGAGCTTTCCATCGATATATTATACACCTCAATCAGACCAATGAGTGAGTGATTTTATACGGATTTTTCAACAAACAGAACTTTATGCTTATATCTAAGTCCGAAACCCGATGAACCCGAAAACCGATTAGACCCGAAGTCCGAAA
Organism: Saussurea involucrata; assembly: GCA_033807775.1. Classification (NCBI taxonomy): domain Eukaryota; kingdom Viridiplantae; phylum Streptophyta; class Magnoliopsida; order Asterales; family Asteraceae; genus Saussurea; species Saussurea involucrata. The sequence goes on from JAWVWS010000216.1 coordinate 11,545, forward strand.
CTCGAACTTTACTTAGGAAGGGTTTCGGGGCCTGTTTTGTCCACCCGAAACCCGATCGGGTTGGGGGTTTTTCGGCCCGACCCGACCCGACCGATGCTCACACCTAGTTTTTAGTAGAAAACAACTTTGAAAAGTAACAGCTTCCGTCGTACAAACGTTTTGACGATTTACTCATACTTAGTGAACAAATTAAGATTTGACATCTAAATTAAAAATGTACTACTATTTCTTAGGAATCTAATCACCTAAAATGCACATTTTTTGGATCAATGACCAGTTCTATATGTATTTTACAAAAACAGTGCGCAAAACCCGTTTTAACATGACCAGTTTTGGAAACACACTATTTCGAGCCCCTTAAAGTCACAATTAGATCTCATTGTATACTAGAAAGTTGTTCTAGACACATAGAGCTTTCCATCGATATATTATACACCTCAATCAGACAATTGAGTGAGTGATTTTATACGGATTTTTCAACAAACAGAACTTTATGCTTAGATCTAAGTCCGAAACCCGATGAACCCGACCCGATGAACCCGAAAACCGATTAGACCCAAAGTCCGAAACTCGAACTTTACTTAGGAAGGGTTTCGGGGCCTGTTTTGTCCACCCGAAACCCGATCGGGTTGGGGGGTTTTCGGCCCGACCCGACCCGACTGATGCTCGCCCCTAGTTTTTAGTAGAAAACAAGTTTGAAAAGTTACAGCTTCCGTCCTACAAACGTTTTGACGATTTACTTATACTTAGAGAACAAATTAAGATTTGACATCTAAATTAAAAACGTACTACTATTTCTTAGGAATCTAATCGCCTAAAATGCACATTTTTTGGATCAATGACCAATTTTATATGAATTTTACAAAAACAGTGCGCAAAACCCGTTTTAACATGACTAGTTTTGGAAATACACTATTTCGAGACCCTTAAACTCACAATTAGATCTCGTTGTAAACTAGAAAGTTGTTCTAGACACATAGAGCTTTCCATCGATATATTATACACCTTAAATAGACCAATGAGTGAGTGATTTTATACGGATTTTTCCACAAACAGAACTTTATGCTTAGATTTAAGTTCGAAACCCGATGAACCCGACCCGATGAACCCGAAAACCGATTAGACCCGAAATCCGAAACTCGAACTTTACTTAGGAGGGGTTTCGGGGCCTGTTTTGTCCACCCGAAACCCGATCGGGTTGGGGGTTTTTCGGCCCGACCCGACCCGACCGATGCTCACCCCTAGTTTTTAGTAGAAAACAACTTTGAAAAGTTACAGCTTCCGTCCTACAAACGTTTTGACGATTTACTCATACTTAGAGAACAAATTAAGATTTGAAATCTAAATTAAAAACGTACTACTATTTCTTAGGAATCTAATCGCCTAACATGCACATTTTTTGGATCAATGACCAATTTTATATGAATTTTACAAAAACAGTGCGCAAAACCCGTTTTAACATGACCAGTTTTGGAAATACACTATTTCGTGCCCCTAAAAGTCACAATTCGATCTCGTTGTAAACTCGAAAGTTGTTCTAGACACAGAGAGCTTTCCATCGATATATTATACACCTCAATCAGACCAATGAGTGAGTGATTTTATATGGATTTTTCAACAAACAGAACTTTATGCTTAGATCTAAGTCCGAAACCCGATGAACCCGACCCGATGAACCCGAAAACCGATTAGACCCGAAGTCCGAAACTCGAACTTAACTTATGAAGGGTTTCGGGGCCTGTTTTGTCCACCCAAAACCCGATCGGGTTGGGGGGTTTTCGGCTCGACCCGACCCGACCGATGCTCACCCCTAGTTTTTAGTAGAAAACAACTTTGAAAAGTTACAGCTTCCGTCCTACAAACGTTTTGACGATTTACTCATACTTAGAGAACAAATTAAGATTTGACATCTAAATTAAAAACGTACTACTATTTCTTAGGAATCTAATCGCCTAAAATGCACATTTTGTAGATCAATGACCAATTTTATATGACTTTTACAAAAACAGTGCGCAAAACCCGTTTTAACATGACTAGTTTTGGAAATACACTATTTCGAGCCCCTTAAAGTCACAATTAGATCTCGTTGTAAACTAGAAAGTTGTTCTAGACACAAAGAGCTTTCCATCGATATATTATACACCTCAATCAGACCAATGAGTGAGTGATTTTATACGAATTTTTCAACAAACAGAACTTTATGCTTAGATCTAAGTCCGAAACCCGATGAACCCGAAAACCGATTAGACCCGAAGTCCGAAACTCGAACTTTACTTAGGAAGGGTTTCGGGGCCTGTTTTGTCCACCCGAAACCCGATCGGGTTGGAGGTTTTTCGGCCTGACCCGACCCGACCGATGCTCACCCCTAGTTTTTAGTAGAAAACAACTTTGAAAAGTAACAGCTTCCGTCCTACGAACGTTTTGACGATTTACTTATACTTAGAGAACAAAATAAGATTTGACATCTAAATTAAAAATGTACTACTATTTCTTAGGAATCTAATCACCTAAAATGCACATTTTTTGGATCAATGACCAATTTTATATGTATTTTACAAAAACAGTGCGCAAAACCCGTTTTAACATGACCAGTTTTGGAAATACACTATTTCGAGCCCCTTAAAGTCACAATTAGATCTCATTGTAAACTAGAAAGTTGTTCTAGACACAGAGAGCTTTCCATCGATATATTATACATCTCAATCAAACCAATGAGTGAGTGATTTTATACGGATTTTTCAACAAACAGAACTTTATGCTTAGATCTAAGTCGAAAACCCGATGAACCCGACCCGATGAACCCGAAAACCGATTAGACCCAAAATCCGAAACTCGAACTTTACTTAGGAAGGGTTTCGGGGCCTGTTTTGTCCACCCGAAACCCGATCGGGTTGGGGGGTTTTCGGCCCGACCCGACCCGACCGATGCTCGCCCCTAGTTTTTAGTAGAAAACAAGTTTGAAAAGTTACAGCTTCCGTCCTACAAACGTTTTGACGATTTACTCATACTTAGAGAACAAATTAAGATTTGACATCTAAATTAAAAACGTACTACTATTTCTTAGGAATCTAATCGCCTAAAATGCATATTTTTTGGATCAATGACCAATTTTATATGAATTTTACAAAACAGTGCGCAAAACCCGTTTTAACATGACCAGTTTTGGAAATACACTATTTCGAGACCCTTAAAGGCACAATTAGATCTCGTTGTAAACTAGAAAGTTGTTCTAGACACAGAGAGCTTTCCATCGATATATTATACACCTCAATTAGACCAATGAGTGAGTGATTTTATACGGATTTTTCAACAAACAGAACTTTATGCTTAGATTTAAGTTCGAAACCCGATGAACCCGACCCGATGAACCCGAAAACCGATTAGACCCTAAATCTGAAACTCGAACTTTACTTAGGAGGGGTTTCGGGGCCTGTTTTGTCCACCCGAAACCCGATCGGGTTGGGGGTTTTTCGGCCCGACCCGACCCGACTGATGCTCTCCCCTAGTTTTTAGTAGAAAACAACTTTGAAAAGTTACAGCTTCCGTCCTACAAACGTTTTGACGATTTACTCATACTTTGAGAACAAATTAAGATTTGACATCTAAATTAAAAACGTACTACTACTTCTTAGGAATCTAATCGCCTAAAATGCACATTTTTTGGATCAATGACCAATTTTATATGAATTTTACAAAAACAGTGCGCAAAACCCGTTTTAACATGACCAGTTTTGGAAATACACTATTTCGAGCCCCTTAAAGTCACAATTAGATCTCGTTGTAAACTAGAAAGTTGTTCTAGACACAGAGATCTTTCCATCGATATATTATACACCTCAATCAGACCAATTTGTGAGTGATTTTATACGGATTTTTCAACTAACAGAACTTTATACTTAGATCTAAGTCCGAAACCCGATGAACCCGGCTCGATGAACCCGAAAACCGATTAGACCCGAAGTCCGAAACTCGAACTTTACTTAGGAAGGGTTTCGGGGCCTGTTTTGTCCACCCGAAACCCGATCGGGTTGGGGGTTTTTCGGCCCGATCCGACCCGACCGATGCTCACCCCTAGTTTTTAGTAGAAAACAACTTTGAAAAGTTACAGCTTCCGTCCTACAAACGTTTTGACGATGAAAGAACAGGATCTAATCTTACAATCAATATAGAAAGCAGTAATTGAGAAGTTGTATGATCAAGCCCAATTGTATTCAATGATGAACAGAATTACAGATCTAAGAGAGAGAAAATCTCAAAGATTACAAGGAATGAATACAAAGTTATACGGGAAAAATCAATCAGTTAGCAACATAGAACTAACTACTATTTATACTGCAACGGACATCTTAAAGCTACAGTACAAATAAGAAAGACTAATAAGAACATAACACGTGTCCTAATTAGTTTATAAAATACTAAGTAAAGTATCTCGTCATAAGTTCTGAACAGGTAGTTCAGAACTTCTGAACATTCTTCTGATAAAGCTTCTCAGATCTTCTGACTCCTTAACTCAGACATCTGACTTCTCTTTCCAGACTTCTGAGCTTTCACTGATCAATACTTCTGAGCTTTCACAGTCAGACCTCTGACTTCTCTACTCAGAACATCTGAGTCTTCTTATCAGATCTTCAACACTTGGTTTATTGACAAAACTTCAGATCTAACAATCTCCCCCTTTTTGTCAAATAAACTTAAACTTTGCATCATCCAGTTCTTTCAGAGCAGGAACAATCTTCTGAAGTAACACATTTCTCAGATTAAGCCTTTTATCAATTTTGTCAATGATTTCTTGAATAATCTCAACTTGCTGATTGATTACTTCTTGAGTCATGTTTGCTTCCTTCACTTTCAGCATCTTTTTCTCCAAATTATGCTTTATGATTCTTAAAGTTCCAGAACAGTATTTTGCGGTTTCCTTTGCTCTGAAGAAAATCTTTCCACTTTTGTTTTTCAAAAATACTCCCAAATCTGGATATTTGTGAACACTTCCAGTCTTTAACTTCCTTTTCTATTCATGATCTGTGTTGGGATTTGCCAGATAAACACATGACTTTTGTAGGTACAAAGCTATTTGAAAATCTGTATAACAGTGCCACCTTAAGATGTAGAACATGGCCTCAATTACCACACTTCTGGCCTTCCTTTCATTTCTGTCTTTGCTCGACTCTTTGAAGCATAGAAAGCTGTGTAATCTGTAGAAGTCAACTACTGATAGTTTCTCAAAATCTGCATCAGTAAAGTAATAAACCTTGCCATCTTCTCTCAGAACTTCAAAAGATAAGTACTCCATCTTTCTGAAATTCTTAACCCTCAATTCTCTGATTCCAGTGATTAAAAAAATCTGAGTAAACAGCTTGCTTTGTTTTGCCAAGACATCTTAATTTTTCAGCCAACCAGATCTGAGTCTCCTTAGGTCTATCATAATACACATCCAAGAATTGTACCTCTTTTGGTTTGAAGAACTCAGGTAAATCAAATTCAAGAAAGTATCCATTTAGATCAATGGATATTTCATCTTCTTTTGGTTCAGACTGTTCAGCTTGATCAAAACTAGTTATCTGCACATTCTGAGATATTGTGTTCTGCACTTCTTCAACTTCATCTGACAACATTTCATTCACTTCATACTCAGCAGGAAACACAAAATCATTATGTAGAATCTTTTTGGGATTCATCTCAGATAGCAACCATTCACTACTATTTCTGATTTTTCTTCTAAGATCCAACCTCCTCTTCACACAGTTTATACATCTCTTCTTTAAACTCCCTTTTTCAGCTTCCATAATTACTTCCATTTTAATCAACAACCAATTCAGAGTTGCATCACTGTACTTTACCAACTCTTTTAATCTGAACAATTCAAGCCTTTCGTGAACTATATATGTGAACCCTTCTGTCTCCATTCCTTCATTCACAAATCCCTTCAAATGCAAATCAACTTCTGTTTTCTTTGTGGGAGAACTCAGATTACACTTTTCTTTTCTTTCTTCAATAGCTAATTGGAAGTCATACAAGTATATATTTCTGACATAAATACCCAGAAGTCTTCTGCATTCAATTTCTATCAAGGCTTCTTCAGTGCTAGCAAAGAACTTGACTAGAAAGATCTGATCATCAAGAGTCAATCTGTGAAAATCAAAAGTAGACATGGAAACCTTTGTATTTCTTTCTTTCAGTACTTCCATTCTAACAAACATTAAACCATTGAATTCATCTTGTTGAAACATCAGAACTTTCTCAATTCTTTTCTGAATATGCAGTTTTGAGTCAGGAACTCTGAACCTGTTAGAAGCTTCTGAGTAGACCATCTGAGCTTTGTCATCCATAAAACCATCAATGTTACTTTCCAAAGGCTCATACTCTCCTTCTGTGTAGTAGAGATTATCATATATTTCCTCAGGAAAAATATCATCATGAAATTGTCTGGCTAATGGCACATCACTTAACTCTAGAATGAAATCACATACAGGTTCTTCTAGTCTTTGCAATTTAATCTTTGGGATCTCAATTGGTTTTCTGAATACATACTCAGAAGGCATAAAGAAGTCTTTCACTTTCACATACTCTTCTTCTGTATTTAACTCATCACAAAAGTTAAATCTAAAATCATCTTCAAAATCCTGAGTATAATTCACAGTTCTGTCTTCTTCTCCCATTAGATCAATAGGTCTTATCATTTTTATTCCTTGCTGAACTTTTTGAACATTCAAAGCTCTGACTAAACTATTATGCATCCTTCTGATCAACTCTTCACTTAACCTCCTTTCTTTTAATTCAGAATCCGTCATATTTTCTTTGTTATACACCACAATATCTGTACACATGTTGACCACTTCACTTTCCACTGTCTTTTCTGATCTCAATACAGATTCCTCAATAGCTTCAGTTTCATCTGAGTTTCTTTCCATTTCTATGTCTAAGTTCAATTCCTCTGTTTTATCTGAATCACCACCATCTGTACTTTCCAACTCCATTTCCTCTGTATCTGAGCTATCAATCTGAACTATCTGAGTTATTGCCTTTAAATTTTCCTGTGTATGATCTTCTGAACTTTTTGTACTAGCTAATTGCATATCTGCCATCTCAAAATCTTCTATGCCAATATCATCATCAGAACTTAACCTTTGTCTTTTCTCCCCCTTTTGATGATCATGAGGCTCATTATCATCAAACTTTCTTTTCAAGTTCTGATTAAAAGTAACTTCAGGTTCAGCTTCTGCAATAGGAACAGGATCAAGAGGCTTTGAAGTAGAAGCCAAAGATACACTCAGTGCTTTCAGTATAGATTCCTGCATACCTTGCATTTGTTGTAACATATCTTTTTGAAAACCAGACATTATATCCACGATCTCCTTTTTGTGAGAATCCAAGGATTTCTTTACATCATCTACTTTGGTTTCAACAGAAATCAACTTTTTCTCCAACACAACTTTCAACTCTGACATCTCATCATTCAAATCCTCCACCTTCTTCTCCAAATTTTCTACTTTTTCCCCCATCTCCTTGTTTTGTTTCTGAATCTTTTCAAATTCAGAAGTTTCTAACAGTGAACCTGAACCAACAGATGGTCCAGTTTTCATGTGCCCAGAGGGCTCATGGCCTGTAGATAACACACAGTCATCTTGTATAACAGATGCACGTTTGAATGAGGCTTTTGTAATGTTCACCTCACCAGGACTTCCATCCAATCCTCGACACCCAACATTAGGTATGTCTATGAATGTTGTTTCAGGAATACGAAATTCCTGATTTGTGCAAGTGTCAAAAGGAATTTCAGGCTCAATATGAATAGGACTGTGATATTCCGACTCAATGTGTTGAACAATAAATTGGGATTTATCACCTCCCTCCAAATGAGTTTGGGATGGTTCCCCGGATTTGTGTGAAACAGTAGCATGTTGAAATGCTTCTGAGTGGATATGGATGGGTTGTTCAAGATCCACCACTAGGTCCATGGTGTTTGTTTCAATATTGGACACCAAGAGATGTGAACCAATAGCATTTGTGGTTACCTGGTCAAGATTAGCTGGTTCAGAGGCATCTCTTTCTGTTTGAACCTCTGTTGACAATCTCTCATCCTCATCACTCTCATTCTGTTTTTCCTCACCAAATCTAACCAAGCTCTCAGAATTTTCCCTCTCGGGTCTCTCAGAATGTTCACCCATCTGAACATCCTCCCCCTCTCTAATTCGACTAGACTCCTTACCTCTCTTCTCAGGTTGGTCCTCTTGGGTAGGGATTTGAGGTAATTCAATTCCCATAGAGGTGCAATAAGCTTTAAAATCTCACTCTCCCTTGGAATATAGTTCCTAAGTGATTTTGGCAATAGTTTATGATTGGGATAGTTTTCAAGTCTTGTTACTGAGGTCATCTTACCCAAATAAAATGTAGGACCATGCTCTTCATTTGTTCTTCTTGAGATTGTTCTGTTTTCCTGCATGGCATACCAAATAACAATTTGCCAGTACCTTATGTAAGGAATGTATGTCAGTGGAGCATCCTTTGTTTTCTTCTGAATTGCTTTCTAATTCTTCTCAAATGTATTCTTCATATCTTCCCAAAGTATTAAAGTATAGTCATAATGCCTATTCTTCACTAAACCTTGAAATATCTGAAGAATTTGTTTAGAACCTTGATCAACAGAACTATTCTTCCCTGACACACATTTATTTACCACATGAAAGAAGCAAGCCCAAATAGGTGGTAATTTGTTTCTTCTGAACAAACTGAGAGTCCTCAATCCTTCATTGTATCCCAACTTCATAAACTTTGCTATTAATTCCTCTGTTAAGGGTGAATCCTCAAAATCTGTTCTTCTTTGTACATCATCTTTCTCTGGTAGATTCAGCATTTCTCTTAGTGCAGAGATAGATAAGGCAAATGTCACTCCTCCAATTTCAGACACAAACTTATTATCTTCTAACCTAAGATGTTTCCACCATTGTTGTATGTACTGAACAGACACATTTTTACTTCTTGTAAACCATTTTCTGTACGGATGATGTTTGAATAACTCCATGATAATTCTGTGTTCAGGCTTAAAACGGCTTTCCTCAAATAATATAACACAGTTATTTTCAGATAATTTTAGCCATTCACTCTCAGGAACAACTCTTTCCACTAAAATAGATCTATCTGACATAATAGAACCTGCAGCACTCTGTTCATGTTCAATATTAACGTTTACCTCATCCGCATTTCCTTCAGATTCATCCATTTGTTCATCTTCTTCATCATTTCTTATTGCCCCTTCCTCTGCAACTCTATTTTGTACTTCATCATTTTCCGAATCGGATGAATCCATTATCGATTTTGTAGAATGTAGAGAAATTGGACCACTTCTTCGTATTTCAGACATGATTTAAGAAGAAAACAGACTCAAAGAACTCTGGATTTGATTCGTATCTCACGTTTCGCTCTGGAATTTGAAAGAAATTTGAAATAGGGATTTTAAGACCTATTTAAAATCCGCGAAGTTGAAAGGTTTAACGGAAAAGCGAAATCAATGTTATAACGGAGTCAACACATTTGAAATACCACAAAAGATTTAAATGAAATGCGTGGCGTTGTCAAACAAATATGAAGCTGACACGTGTTAGTGGATAGAATTTTGACTCAAGTCAAAGATCTGAATAACACGCACAGATGTTCTGATTCCATGACTCAGAAGAATTTTGCCTTGTAACCAAAATGTCATTTAAAATCAACTTCTGACCAATATAAAACGTTTTGATTATTCAGAAGAGGTTTGAACAGATAGAAGCACTTTTTATCATCAAAATTCTGTTCATATTATGATGATTTAAAAAGGATCATTTAAAATCTTATATCTGAATATGAAAAGTTTTTAATTCAGATATAGTTTGAATAACAAAAAATTTATCATTAAAAGCTTGTTCTTAGAATGATCAGCGATAAGAAATGAAAACAAATCTTTTAAGCATAACAAAATGATTTCCAAAATAATTTTGATGCTCCCCCTTGACTTGAGCATGCATTTGACTATTAATGATACATAAAGATGAGATAAAAAGATAATAGAAGAAGCATAATCCATACAATTGAAGTTATTTGTATTTCTCAAAAATAAATTTTTGAAAGTTAGATTGCTGAAGTATTGACTTAGAATCTCTGACCTTAAGGTTCAGAGGTTCTGATCTCAAGACTCAGAAGTTCTGAACTCAAGACTCAGAGTTCTGATCTCAAGACTCAGAGTTCTGATCTCAAGACTCAGAAGTTCTGATCTCAAGACTCAGAGTTCTGATCTTAAGACTCAGAAGTTCTGAACTCAAGACTCAGAAGTTTTGAACTCAAGACTCAGTTCTGATCTTAAGACTCAGAAGTTCTGAACTCAAGACTCAGAAGTTCTGATCTTAGTACTCCGAAATTCTGATTCTTAAGACTCAGAGTTCTGAGTACACTACTCAGACAATTTTACTTAGAAAAATTTAGCATTTTTAAGAAAAAAATATTTTCAATTAGGCAGATTAAGCATTCCTATTTTACGTATGAGAAAAGAAAACCTTTTGTGATCAAGAGGCTTTGTGAACAAGTCAGCCAATTGATACTTTGTATGCACAAAGTGCATCTCTATAGTTCCTTTTTCCACATAGTCCTTTATAAAATGATACCTCACATCTATATGTTTAGTCTTTGAATGTTGAACAGGGTTCTGAGTAATGGCAATTGCACTTTCTGAGTCACAATAGATGGGAATCTTGTTAAGCTGATATCCATAGTCCATGAGTTGTGTTCTCATCCACAATGTTTGAGAGCATGAAGCAGCAGCAGCAACATACTCTGCTTCAGCAGTTGAAGTGGATACACAATTCTGCTTCTTTGATGCCCAACTCACTATTTTATCTCCCAAAAAGTGACAAGCACCAGATGTACTCTTTCTGTCCAACCTACTTCCTGCATGATCAGCATCAGTGAAAGCAGTCAATTTGAAGTCAGTTTCTTTTGGATACCATAAACCTAGATCAGGTGTTCCTTTGAGATATCTTAAAATCCTTTTGACAGCCAACATATGTGATTCTTTCGGGTTAGATTGAAATCTAGCACAGAAACAGGTAGAAAACATGATATCTGGTCTACTTGCAGTCAAATAAAGTAATGATCCAATCATGCCTCTATAAAGTTTGATATCTGCTGAAACACCTTTGAGATCAGCATCTAACTTTATGTTAGTTGCCATAGGTGTTCTCATAGAAGCACAATCAGACATTTTGAACTTTTTCAGAATATCTCTGACATATTTTCCTTGATTTATAAAAATACCTTTTGGTAATTGTTTGACTTGAAGACCAAGGAAAAAATTCAGTTCACCCATCATGCTCATTTCAAATTCAGATGACATGATTTTTAAAAAATTATCACATAATTCTGGACTGGTGGAACCAAATATTATGTCATCAACATAAATCAGAATCAGAATCAAATCATCACCCTGTTTCTTTAAAAACAAAGTTGTGTCAATCTTACCTTTCTTGAATCCTGAACCTAACAAGTGTTTAGTAAGAGTGTCATACCAGGCTCGTGGTGCTTGTTTTAGACCATATAAAGCTTTGTCTAAAATATAAACATGATCAGGGAATTCTGGATCAACAAAACCTTCAGGTTGATGGACATACACCTCTTCATTAAGTTTGCCATTTAGAAAGGCTGATTTGACATCCATTTGATACACCTTGAAATTTTTATGTGCAGCATAGGCTAAAAATATTCTGATTGCCTCTATTCTTGCCACTGGTGCAAATGTCTCATCATAATCAATTCCCTCTTGTTGACAGTATCCCTTAGCAACCAATCTTGCCTTGTTTCTGATGACAACACCTGATTCATCCTTTTTGTTTCTGAACACCCATTTAGTTCCAATAATAGATTTACCTTCAGGCTTTGGGATGAGTCTCCAGACTTTATTTCTTTCAAATTGAAGCAATTCCTCTTGCATTGCTGAAATCCAGTCTGGATCCTCTAAGGCTTCATTAGCTTTCTTTGGTTCAATCACACTCAAGAAACCAGCAAACATTGCTTCATTTGCTGTAGCTGATCTGGTTTTTACTCCTGCTGATGGATCACCTATTACTTGATGAATAGGATGATTTTTAGTCCATTTATTAGCACTAGGGAGTACATCAATCTCTGAATAATTGTTGTTTACATCATTCTCATCAATGATTGCTTGTAATTCTGAACTGTCCCCTTGTTCTGATGTATGAATAGGAGCTATATCCAAGTTTGGGTTCTGATTAATGAAGTCAGAATTCTGAGTGACTTGTTCAGAGTTCTGAGTACAAGAATCAGAATTCTGATTACAAGGTTCAGAATTTTCACCACTTGTATGTATTAGATTTGGACATTCCTCTGATGGACCTTTGTCAGAAATTACAGTTGATTGAACTATTTCTGGAGTCTTATTTTTCATCTCTTTGACCATCTTTGGGTTTTCATATTCTGCATAAGAATCAGAAATTAGTTCACTAAAAGCATCCTTAAACAGTAAATTGAGTTCTGAACAAATAGGATTAGAATCTGTATCAGAAGTCATTTTTGTCTTGTTCAGCATGAGTTCTGAACTTTCTTGTTCAGAAGTCCGCATTCTGGCTTCATCAAAAGTTACATTTATGCTCTCCATCATCCTCTTGGTTCTTCTATTGTAGATTCTGAATGCTTTGGAAGTTAAAGAATAACCCACAAAGTATCCTTCATCTGCCTTTTTATCGAATTTGGCAAGATTTTCTCTGTCTCTAAGAACATAGCACCTGCAACCAAAAACATGAAAGAATTTGATTAATGGTTTTCTTTTATTTATCAGTTCATAAGCAGTCTTATTTAATCTCTTATTGATTAAAGTTCTATTTTGTGTAAAACAAGCAGTTGCAATTGCTTCAGCCCATAGGAAAGTAGGAAGATTTGCATAAGCCAGCATTGTTCTCGCAGCTTCAACTAGAGTTCTATTCTTCCTTTCAACAACACCATTTTGTTGAGGAGTTCTGACAGCAGAAAAATTGTGAGAAATCCCAGAACTTTCTAAAAAATTCTGAAGAGTCTCATTTCTGAACTCTGTTCCATTATCACTTCTGATTTTCTGAACTGGAAGTTGTAAGAGAACTTGAATCCTTTTGATAAAATTTATCAATGTAGTAGCAGCTTCTGACTTAGCTCTTAGGAACTCAACCCATGTGTATCTGGAGAATTCATCAACAATCACAAGCATATATTTCTTTCCTCCCATAGATTGAACTGAAATTGGACCACAAAGATCAGTATGAATCATTTCTAATGGTGCTTTGCAAGATGAGTCCATTTTTAATTTGTGAGAACTCTTTTTCATCTTGCCCATTTCACAAGCTGAGCATAATGATTCTTTTTCAAATTTAAGCTTTGGTAAGCCTTTAACCAGATGTTTTGCAACGAGATTATTAAGATCTTTGAAATTCAGATGAGAACATCTTCTGTGCCAAAGCCAGCATTCATTTGCAGTTGATTTTGATAAAAGACAAACTGTATTTAATGTTTTCAATTTTGAAAAATTAACTACAAATAAGTCCATATGTCTTTTGGCCCAGAAGACTTTAACATCATTTTCAGTTAAAATCATGCAACCTGTTATTTGAAACTTAATTTGACAAAGACTGTCTAAAAACTGACTTATGCTGAAAAGATTATGCTGTAATCCTTCAACATAGAAAACCTTTTGGATAGTTAGATCTCCTTTAGTTAAATCCCCATAACCTTTGACTTGTCCTTTGCTGTTATTTCCAAAGTTTACTGCTCCTCCAGCCTTTTCTGTGAAGTTTGATAGAAAAGACTTCTGACCTGTCATGTGTCTTGAAGCTCCTGAATCTAAAAACCACACATGACAGCCCTGCAAAAGGATCAGTTAGGTTTAGGTACCCATTTTGGAATGGGTCCATCTTTGTTAGCTTTGTCATTGGATTTAACATTAGTACCTTTTACTCTCCACTCAAAATCTTTCTTCAAACACCACTTTCCTTGAACTTTTATGAAGTCAGAACATTTTCTGCTTACAAGCTTGTTCAAATTCTTTTTGAGAGTTGTAACTTTTGGTTTTGCTATATTTTCAACTTTCTTTTCTTTTATCTTTTCTTTCTTCTGAGTCTGAGGAACAAAAAATTTCTTCTTTTCTGTATTTTGAGGAACAGAAACTTTCTGAATATCTTTTCTTATGTATGAAACAGAAGTTATTTTGACTTGACATTTATGAGAATATTGGAATGAATCATTTTTACATCTAACACAAACAAGATTTTTCTTTGCAAGTGACAATAAATCTGAAACATAGGTCATTTCATTTTTATTGATACTGTTCAGAGTACAATTGCCCTTATTACAAGAATTTCTAGCTTTGAGTTCAGAAGTAGATTTCATTCTAAGCTTCTCAAGATCCCTTTTCAGATCATTCAACTTTGCAAGATCATCTTTCCTTTTGCTTTCTTCTTTTTCTGAAAAAGTCAAGTTCTTTTTGTTAGAAGAATTGGATGATTCACCTTTTTCATATGTACTTGATTCATTAAAGAATTTATCATTTTCTCTTGAAGCATTAATTTTAAAAAGATCATACTCAGTCTTCAGTTTTTCAAGCTCTGTTATTTTCTGAATAAAAATATTCTTTTCTTTCAAAGCTTCTTCAAGTTTAATATCCACCTCACAGAAATCATTTTCAAGTTCATCATAAGCTTTCCTTAAGTCCTCAAGTTCTTGACTCACAAGATTAAATCTCTTTTCAAGTTGCAAAAATTCATCTGATTTTGTTTCAGAAAAACCAGTTGAATCAGACTTCTGACTACTTGAGTCAGAGTTTTGATTTACAGACTCAGATATCTGATCTTTAGACTCAGAGTTCTGACTACAAAGTTCAGAATCCTGACTAGAAGTTTCAGACTTCTGATTGACTGTTTCAGAATTTTTACTTGTGTCAAATATGCTCTCAATGTCATGATATGAAAAACTTGGTTGTTTATTTTTGTAGCTGACATTTAAAGAATCATACTTGAATTTAGTATCATTGTATCTTGGCTTCTCATCTGTTGGTTTAGAAACTTCTTTCTTAACCTTTTCTTCTGAACCAACTGACTTTTCTGTTTTAGACTCAGAAATTTTCTCATCTGACTTTTTAGAGTTTGGTCTTTGCAAATTGTCAGAACTTGTTATAGAACTAGCAGGTCTTATGAAAACTTCAACAATTTCTGGGATTTTTGGCTTAGAAACTTGAAGTTTTTCATACAAGTTGATTGGAGCTCTTTTTAAAGTGACATTTTCTTCCAATCCCAATCCCTTCTTTGGGTTGTAAAATCTTGTATCTTTAACATTGCTTAATAAAAGATTTAGTGTTTGCTGAGTCTGACCCCTTTTCAAATTCAGATCTTCTAATTCTTTAATTTTGGTGTATAAATTCTTTCTTTCTTCAAATAACATATCAAATTTTATTTGTAAATCACCTTTTTCATCCTTTATTTTTGAAAACTCAACTTTTAGTTCAGAAAGCCTTTTCATCAATTCAGAATTTTCATCTTTAACTTTCTGTTTCTCAGCCTCAGATTCTTCATATTGTTCTTCTATTACTTCTTTTTCAATTCTGAATTTGTTAACCAAATTTCTTTCTCCTTTTATCTGTTTTCTTAGATTAGCAAATTCAGTTTTCATTTCACCAATCTGTGTCATTAACTCTAATTCAAGTGAAGAATGTACCTCAGCAGATGACTCAGAATCAGCATCTTCAAAATCAGAATCATCCTCATTCCTCATTTTTTCCATATAGCTCTGCATCTGTGGAAAGTTGATATGATCATCTTCATCAGAAGTGTAGTACAACCAATTCTCCTGTTCAGCCAACAAAGCAATTTTATCATCTCTCTTCTTTGCAAGCTGAGCCTTCTTGTAGTACAACCAATTCTCATAGTCTTTCACAATTTTAACTCTGCAATCCTTAGCATAGTGGCCAGATTTTCCACATTTGAAACACAGATTCTTTTCTTTTCTCTCATCCTTCTCTTCTTTGTTTTCTTCACTTCTCTCTACTCTCTTTTCAAACTTATTTTCTTCTCTGTCTTCTTTCTTCTTATAATCTGAACTCCCAACTCTCTTATAATTTCCTTGAAATCTACCCTTCCCATACCTTTTGTTGAAAGTATTTGTCAACAAAGCTAGTTTCTCAGCCATTATCTTGATATCTTCATCATCTTCTGATCCTTCTTCCTTGTCAGATTCTTCCAGATTAGGTATCTCTGATAGATATGCAGTCTTTTTGGGTACTTTGATTGCTTTGGACTTTGATAAGAATGCTAACTGATCAGCAACATTTTTCTTCTCTTCCACAACTAACTTGACAGAATCTTCATGTTGATTAAGAACACAGAACAGATCATTTAAGTCTTCTTCACACATATCCTTGTTCATTTGCAGACTTATGGCAAATGATGACCATTCTGAATTTAGACTGTTCAGAAATTTGTAATTTATTTCTGACTTCGTTTTCTTCAGTCCATTTCTTCTCAAGTCATTTAGAATAGTGCAAAATTTACTGTATGTCTGTGTCAAACTTTCTGACTCTTTTGCTTTGAACCTTTCATAAGCATTTATGCTTTGATTTAACTTTGCCTGAATAGATCTTACTGTTCCTAGCATCTGCCTTTCCAATTCGTCCCACATTTCTTTAGCTGATGATCCACTGTCAATCCTGTTAAGAACCTCATTTGGGACAGCCAAAGTCATCAAAGTAATTGCTCTTTTGTCAATAGCATGCCTATTTTTCTGTTCAGCTGTGTATTGGGAATAACTCTTTTTCACCCTGGTTGCTGGAATTTTTGGAGTTGTCTCTGTGGCAGGAGTTGCAGCAACATCGATGTACACTTCAATTGGACCTTCTCGAATAGAGATCATAAGGTTTTCATCAATGTTGTCTAGGAATTGGATCATACGGATTTTCCATTGCTGATACTCTTCTGGTATAAGAACAGGCGGTTTGGTTTCAGATCCCATGGCTAGATATTCTTTAGAAGACATGACTGTAAGAAAATTCAACAGAAAGACAAATTCGAGTTTCTTGATCGAAATGTAACAGGTAATTCAAGAATTGCCAAGAATTCAAGAACTAGCCCTAGCAGCGGAATCGAATTTTGAATGAATCAAGAAATCTTCAAGAAATTGATCAATCGATCTTCGCTATAACAATCTTGAACGAATTTGTTTGTTGATTGGCTCTGATACCAATTGAAAGAACAGGATCTAATCTTACAATCAATATAGAAAGCAGTAATTGAGAAGTTGTATGATCAAGCCCAATTGTATTCAATGATGAACAGAATTACAGATCTAAGAGAGAGAAAATCTCAAAGATTACAAGGAATGAATACAAAGTTATACGGGAAAAATCAATCAGTTAGCAACATAGAACTAACTACTATTTATACTGCAACGGACATCTTAAAGCTACAGTACAAATAAGAAAGACTAATAAGAACATAACACGTGTCCTAATTAGTTTATAAAATACTAAGTAAAGTATCTCGTCATAAGTTCTGAACAGGTAGTTCAGAACTTCTGAACATTCTTCTGATAAAGCTTCTCAGATCTTCTGACTCCTTAACTCAGACATCTGACTTCTCTTTCCATACTTCTGAGCTTTCACTGATCAATACTTCTGAGCTTTCACAGTCAGACCTCTGACTTCTCTACTCAGAACATCCGAGTCTTCTTATCAGATCTTCAACACTTGGTTTATTGACAAAACTTCAGATCTAACAGACGATTTACTCATACTTAGAGAACAAATTAAGATTTAACATCTAAATTAAAAACGTACTACTATTTCTTAGGAATCTAATCGCCTAAAATGCACATTTTTTGGATCAATGACCAATTTTATATGAATTTTACAAAAACAGTGCGCAAAACCCGTTTTAACATGACCAGTTTTGGAAATACACTATTTCGAGCCCCTTAAAGTCACAATTCGATCTCGTTGTAAACTAGAAAGTTGTTCGAGACACAAAGAGCTTTCCATCGATATATTATACACCTCAATCAGACCAATGAGTGAGTGATTTTATACGGATTTTTCAACAAACAGAACTTTATGCTTAGATCTAAGTCCGAAACCCGATGAACCCGACCCGATGAACCCGACCCGATGAACCCGAAAACCGATTAGACCCGTGTTAGGACATTTAAGTTGTCCTAAATAATTAGACATGTAAATGGGATTGGGCTTACTTGTTGTAACAAGGGGAAGGGCTATAAATAGGGCATTTCATGTATGTTTGTAATAACAAGTTCATAATTCACAATGTAGCCTTCAAACCAACTTGTGTTCTCTCTCTAGTTTAGTTTACAATTTAATAATAAATAGTTCTATCCTTCCTTATCTTGTTACAATTACTTGAAGTATTGAAGATCATGAACTCACAATTGGTATTAGAGCAAGTTTTTGAAGATCTGCTGAAGAATTTACACAAATTCATCTATCAAATTTGTGAATTTGAAGAAAAATTGATCGATTTTCTTGATTTTTTCAAGAAAGTCTATTTTTCTTGATTTTCTACAAATTTGTGTGAATTTGATCTTGTTCATGGGCTCGTTGAATTCGTTTTTGATAGAGGAACAAATCTTATTCTAGAATCGAGAGCTAATTTCAAAGATTTGGAGGTTAATTTGAAGATTTTTCAGGTTTTGTTCAGTTCGTCAAAACTGATCTGATCAATCATTCAGTTTTTGATTCAGTGATTGATTTGTCTGAAGTTTGAGTTCTTGGTGTTAGAAATCTCATTTGCAACACTTCTTCTTCTTGAATCAAGGGCTAATTTCAAGATTTTGAGGATCAATTTGAAGAAATTTGAGTTTTCTGTTCGGTTCGATCGTTTCGTCTGGTTGATCATTCAGATTTTAAATCAGTGTTTTTCAGCGAACTTGGTTCACATCATCGTGTTAGAAACTGTTTTTCTAACATTTCTGCAAATTTTGGTTGGTTAATTTGAAGATTTGATGAAGATTTGAAGAGATTTTTGAGCTTGATCATCTTGTTCATCAGATTGCTAGCTTTGCGCCACCCACATATGCTGATTCGCGCCTGCTACTGCTCAAGTCCGAAACTCGAATTTTACTTAGGAAGGGTTTCGGGGCCTGTTTTATCCACCCGAAACCGGATCGGGTTGGGGGTTTTTCGGCCCGACCTGACCCGACCGATTCTCACCCCTAGTTTTTAGTAGAAAAAAACTTTGAAAAGTTACAGCTTCCGTCCTACAAACCTTTTGACGAATTACTCATACTTAGAGAACAAATTAAGATTTGACATCTAAATTAAAAATGTACTACTATTTCTTAGGAATCTAATCGCCTAAAATGCACATTTTTGGATCAATGACCATCTTTATATGAATTTTACAAAAACAGTGCGCAAAACCCGTTTTAACATGACCAGTTTTGGGAATACACTATTTCGAGCCCCTTAAAGTCACAAGTAGATCTCGTTGTAAACTAGACAGTTGTTCTAGAAACAGAGAGCTTTCCATCGATATATTATACACCTCAATCAGACCAATGAGTGAGAGATTTTATACGGATTTTTCAACAAACAGAACTTTATGCTTAGATCTAAGTCTGAAACCCGATGAACCCGACCCGATGAACCCGAAAACCGATTAGACCCAAAGTCCGAAACTCGAACTTTACTTAGGAAGGGTTTCGGGGCCTGTTTTGTCCACCCGGAACCCGATCGGGTTGGGGGGTTTTCGGCCCGACCCGACCCGACCACTGCTCACCCCTAGTTTTTAGTAGAAAACAACTTTGAAAAGTTACAGCTTCCGTCCTACAAACGTTTTGACGATTTACTCATACTTAGAGAACAAATTAAGATTTGACATCTAAATTAAATACGTACTACTATTTCTTAGGAATCTAATCGCCTAAAATGCACATTTTTTGGATCAATGACCATCTTTATATGAATTTTACAAAAACAGTGCGCAAAACCCGTTTTAACATGACCAGTTTTGGGAATACACTATTTCGAGCCCCTTAAAGTCACAAGTAGATCTCGTTGTAAACTAGACAGTTGTTCTAGAAACAGAGAGCTTTCCATCGATATATTATACACCTCAATCAGACCAATGAGTGAGAGATTTTATACAGATTTTTCAACAAATAGAACTTTATGCTTAGATCTAAGTCCGAAACCCGATGAACCCGACCCGATGAACCCGAAAACCGCGTAGACCCAAAGTCCAAAACTCGAACTATACTTAGGAAGGGTTTCGGGGCCTGTTTTGTCCACCCGGAACCCGATCGGGTTGGGGGGTTTTCGGCCCGGCCCGACCCGACCAATGCTCACCCCTAGTTTTTAGTAGAAAACAACTTTGAAAATTTACAGCTTCCGTCCTACAAACGTTTTGACGATTTACTCATACTTAGAGAACAAATTAAGATTTGACATCTAAATTAAATACGTATTACTATTTCTTAGGAATCTAATCGCCTAAAATACACATTTTTTGGATCAATGACCAATTTTATATGAATTTTACAAAAACAGTGCGCAAAAACCGTTTTAACATGACCAGTTTTGGAAATACACTATTTCGAGCCCCTTAAAGTCACAATTAGATCTCGTTGTAAACTAGAAAGTTGTTCTAGACACAATGAGATTTCCATCGATATATTATACACCTCAATTAGACCAATGAGTGAGTGAATTTATACGGATTTTTCAACAAACAGAACTTTATGCTTAGATTTAAGTCCGAAACCCGATGAATCCGACCCGATGAACCCGAAAACCGATTAGACCCGAAATCCGAAACTCGAACTTTACTTAGGAGTGGTTTCGGGGCCTGTTTTGTCCACCCGAAACCCGATCGGGTTGGGGGTTTTTCGGCCCGACCCGACCCGACCGATACTCACCCCTAGTTTTTAGTAGAAAACAACTTTGAAAAGTTACAGCTTCCGTCCTACAAACGTTTTGACAATTTACTCATACTTAGAGAACAAATTAAGATTTGACATCTAAATTAAAAACGTACTACTATTTCTTAGGAATCTAATCACCTAAAATGCACATTTTTTGGATCAATGACCAATTTTATATGAATTTTACAAAAACAGTGCGCAAAACCGGTTTTAACATGACCAGTTTTAGAAATACACTATTTCGAGCCCCTTAAAGTCACAATTAGATCTCGTTGTAAACTAAAAAGTTGTTCTAGACACAGAGAGATTTCCATCGATATATTATACACCTCAATCAGACCAATGAGTGAGTGATTTTATACGAATTTTTCAACAAACAGAACTTTATGCTTAGATCTAAGTCCGAAAGCCGATGAACCCGACCCGAAGAACCCGAAAACCGATTAAACCCGAAGTCCGAAACTCGAAATTTACATAGGAAGGGTTTCAGGGCCTGTTTTGTCCACCCGAAACCCGATCGGGTTTGGGATTTTCGGCCCGACCCGACCCGACCGATGCTCACCCCTAGTTTTTAGTAGAAAACAACTTTGAAAAGTTACAGCTTCCGTCCTACAAACGTTTTGACGATTTACTCATACTTAGAGAACAAATTAAGATTTAACATCTAAATTAAAAACGTACTACTATTTCTTAGGAATCTAATCGCCTAAAATGCACATTTTTTGGATCAATGACCAATTTTATATGAATTTTACAAAAACAGTGCGCAAAACCCGTTTTAACATGACCAGTTTTGGGAATACACTATTTCGAGCCCCTTAAAGTCACAAGTAGATCTCGTTGTAAACTAGACAGTTGTTCTAGAAACAGAGAGCTTTCCATCGATATATTATACACCTCAATCAGACCAATGAGTGAGAGATTTTATACGGATTTTTCAACAAACAGAACTTTATGCTTAGATCTAAGTCCGAAACCCGATGAACCCGACCCAATGAACCCGAAAACCGATTAGACCCAAAGTCCGAAACTCGAACTTTACTTAGGAAGGGTTTCGGGGCCTGTTTTGTCCACCCGGAACCCGATCGGGTTGGGGGGTTTTCGGCCCGACCCGACCCGGCTAATGCTCACCCCTAGTTTTTAGTAGAAAACAACTTTGAAAAGTTACAGCTTCCGTCCTACAAACGTTTTGACGATTTACTCATACTTAGAGAACAAATTAAGATTTGACATCTAAATTAAATACGTACTACTATTTCTTAGGAATCTAATCGCCTAAAATGTACATTTTTTGGATCAATGACCATCTTTATATGAATTTTACAAATACAGTGCGCAAAACCCGTTTTAACATGACCAGTTTTGGGAATACACTATTTCGAGCCCCTTAAAGTCACAAGTAGATCTCGTTGTAAACTAGACAGTTGTTCTAGAAACAGAGAACTTTCCATCGATATATTATACACCTCAATCAGACCAATGAGTGAGAGATTTTATACGGATTTTCAACAAACAGAACTTTATGCTTAGATCTAAGTCCGAAACCCGATGAACCCGACCCGATGAACCCGAAAACCGATTAGACCCAAAGTCCGAAACTCGAACTATACTTAGGAAGGGTTTCGGGGCCTGTTTTGTCCACCCGGAACCCGATCGGGTTGGGGGGTTTTCGGCCCGACCCGACCCGACCAATGCTCACCCCTAGTTTTTAGTAGAAAACAACTTTGAAAAGTTACAGCTTCCGTCCTACAAACGTTTTGACGATTTACTCATACTTAGAGAACAAATTAAGATTTGACATCTAAATTAAATACGTACTACTATTTCTTAGGAATCTAATCGCCTAAAATACACATTTTTTGGATCAATGACCAATTTTATATGAATTTTACAAAAACAGGGCGCAAAAACCGTTTTAACATGACCAGTTTTGGAAATACACTATTTCGAGCCCCTTAAAGTCACAATTAGATCTCGTTGTAAACTAGAAAGTTGTTCTAGACACAAAGAGCTTTCCATCGATATATTATACACCTCAATTAGACCAATGAGTGAGTGATTTTATACGGATTTTTCAACAAACAGAACTTTATGCTTAGATCTAAGTCCGAAACCCGATGAACCCGACCCGAAGAACCCGAAGAACCCGAAAACCGATTAAACCCGAAGTCCGAAACTCGAAATTTACTTAGGAAGGGTTTCAGGGCCTGTTTTTTCCACCCGAAACCCGATCGGGTTGGGGATTTTCGGCCCGACCCGACCCGACCGATGCTCACCCCTAGTTTTTAGTAGAAAACAACTTTGAAAAGTTACAGCTTCCGTCCTTCAAACGTTTTGACGATTTACTCATACTTAGAGAACAAATTAAGATTTAACATCTAAATTAAAAACGTACTACTATTTCTTAGGAATCTAATCGCCTAAAATGCACATTTTTTGGATCAATGACCAATTTTATATGAATTTTACAAAAACAGTGCGCAAAACCCGTTTTAACATGACCAGTTTTGGAAATACACTATTTCGAGCCCCTTAAAGTCACAATTAGATCTCGTGGTAAACTAGAAAGTTGTTCTAGACACATAGAGCTTTCCATCGATATATTATACACCTCAATCAGACCAATGAGTGAGTGATTTTATACGGATTTTTCAACAAACAGAACTTTATGCTTAGATCTAAGTCCGAAACCCGATGAACCCGACCCGATGAACCCGAAAACCGATTAGACCCGAAGTCCGAAACTCGAACTTTACTTAGGAAGGGTTTCGGGGCCTGTTTTGTCCACCCGAAACCCGATCGGGTTGAGGGTTTTTCGGCCCGGCCCGACCCGACCGATGCTCACCCCTAGTTTTTAGTAGAAAACAACTTTGAACAGTTACAGCTTCCGTCCTACAAACGTTTTGACGATTTACTCATACTTAGAGAACAAATTAAGATTTGACATCTAAATTAAATACGTACTACTATTTCTTAGGAATCTAATCGCCTAAAATGTACATTTTTTGGATCAATGACCATCTTTATATGAATTTTACAAAAACAGTGCGCAAAACCCGTTTTAACATGACCAGTTTTGGGAATACACTATTTCGAGCCCCTTAAAGTCACAAGTAGATCTCGTTGTAAACTAGACAGTTGTTCTAGAAACAGAGAACTTTCCATCGATATATTATACACCTCAATCAGACCAATGAGTGAGAGATTTTATACGGATTTTCAACAAACATAACTTTATGCTTAGATCTAAGTCCGAAACCCGATGAACCCGACCCGATGAACCCGAAAACCGATTAGACCCAAAGTCCGAAACTCGAACTATACTTAGGAAGGGTTTCGGGGCCTGTTTTGTCCACCCGGAACCCGATCGGGTTGGGGGGTTTTCGGCCCGGCCCGACCCGACCAATGCTCACCCCTAGTTTTTAGTAGAAAACAACTTTGAAAATTTACAGCTTCCGTCCTACAAACGTTTTGACGATTTACTCATACTTAGAGAACAAATTAAGATTTGACATCTAAATTAAATACGTATTACTATTTCTTAGGAATCTAATCGCCTAAAATACACATTTTTTGGATCAATGACCAATTTTATATGAATTTTACAAAAACAGTGCGCAAAAACCGTTTTAACATGACCAGTTTTGGAAATACACTATTTCGAGCCCCTTAAAGTCACAATTAGATCTCGTTGTAAACTAGAAAGTTGTTCTAGACACAATGAGATTTCCATCGATATATTATACACCTCAATTAGACCAATGAGTGAGTGAATTTATACGGATTTTTCAACAAACAGAACTTTATGCTTAGATTTAAGTCCGAAACCCGATGAACCCGACCCGATGAACCCGAAAACCGCGTAGACCCAAAGTCCAAAACTCGAACTATACTTAGGAAGGGTTTCGGGGCCTGTTTTGTCCACCCGGAACCCGATCGGGTTGGGGGGTTTTCGGCCCGGCCCGACCCGACCAATGCTCACCCCTAGTTTTTAGTAGAAAACAACTTTGAAAATTTACAGCTTCCGTCCTACAAACGTTTTGACGATTTACTCATACTTAGAGAACAAATTAAGATTTGACATCTAAATTAAATACGTATTACTATTTCTTAGGAATCTAATCGCCTAAAATACACATTTTTTGGATCAATGACCAATTTTATATGAATTTTACAAAAACAGTGCGCAAAAACCGTTTTAACATGACCAGTTTTGGAAATACACTATTTCGAGCCCCTTAAAGTCACAATTAGATCTCGTTGTAAACTAGAAAGTTGTTCTAGACACAATGAGATTTCCATCGATATATTATACACCTCAATTAGACCAATGAGTGAGTGAATTTATACGGATTTTTCAACAAACAGAACTTTATGCTTAGATTTAAGTCCGAAACCCGATGAATCCGACCCGATGAACCCGAAAACCGATTAGACCCGAAATCCGAAACTCGAACTTTACTTAGGAGTGGTTTCGGGGCCTGTTTTGTCCACCCGAAACCCGATCGGGTTGGGGGTTTTTCGGCCCGACCCGACCCGACCGATACTCACCCCTAGTTTTTAGTAGAAAACAACTTTGAAAAGTTACAGCTTCCGTCCTACAAACGTTTTGACAATTTACTCATACTTAGAGAACAAATTAAGATTTGACATCTAAATTAAAAACGTACTACTATTTCTTAGGAATCTAATCACCTAAAATGCACATTTTTTGGATCAATGACCAATTTTATATGAATTTTACAAAAACAGTGCGCAAAACCGGTTTTAACATGACCAGTTTTAGAAATACACTATTTCGAGCCCCTTAAAGTCACAATTAGATCTCGTTGTAAACTAAAAAGTTGTTCTAGACACAGAGAGATTTCCATCGATATATTATACACCTCAATCAGACCAATGAGTGAGTGATTTTATACGAATTTTTCAACAAACAGAACTTTATGCTTAGATCTAAGTCCGAAAGCCGATGAACCCGACCCGAAGAACCCGAAAACCGATTAAACCCGAAGTCCGAAACTCGAAATTTACATAGGAAGGGTTTCAGGGCCTGTTTTGTCCACCCGAAACCCGATCGGGTTTGGGATTTTCGGCCCGACCCGACCCGACCGATGCTCACCCCTAGTTTTTAGTAGAAAACAACTTTGAAAAGTTACAGCTTCCGTCCTACAAACGTTTTGACGATTTACTCATACTTAGAGAACAAATTAAGATTTAACATCTAAATTAAAAACGTACTACTATTTCTTAGGAATCTAATCGCCTAAAATGCACATTTTTTGGATCAATGACCAATTTTATATGAATTTTACAAAAACAGTGCGCAAAACCCGTTTTAACATGACCAGTTTTGGGAATACACTATTTCGAGCCCCTTAAAGTCACAAGTAGATCTCGTTGTAAACTAGACAGTTGTTCTAGAAACAGAGAGCTTTCCATCGATATATTATACACCTCAATCAGACCAATGAGTGAGAGATTTTATACGGATTTTTCAACAAACAGAACTTTATGCTTAGATCTAAGTCCGAAACCCGATGAACCCGACCCAATGAACCCGAAAACCGATTAGACCCAAAGTCCGAAACTCGAACTTTACTTAGGAAGGGTTTCGGGGCCTGTTTTGTCCACCCGGAACCCGATCGGGTTGGGGGGTTTTCGGCCCGACCCGACCCGGCTAATGCTCACCCCTAGTTTTTAGTAGAAAACAACTTTGAAAAGTTACAGCTTCCGTCCTACAAACGTTTTGACGATTTACTCATACTTAGAGAACAAATTAAGATTTGACATCTAAATTAAATACGTACTACTATTTCTTAGGAATCTAATCGCCTAAAATGTACATTTTTTGGATCAATGACCATCTTTATATGAATTTTACAAAAACAGTGCGCAAAACCCGTTTTAACATGACCAGTTTTGGGAATACACTATTTCGAGCCCCTTAAAGTCACAAGTAGATCTCGTTGTAAACTAGACAGTTGTTCTAGAAACAGAGAACTTTCCATCGATATATTATACACCTCAATCAGACCAATGAGTGAGAGATTTTATACGGATTTTCAACAAACAGAACTTTATGCTTAGATCTAAGTCCGAAACCCGATGAACCCGACCCGATGAACCCGAAAACCGATTAGACCCAAAGTCCGAAACTCGAACTATACTTAGGAAGGGTTTCGGGGCCTGTTTTGTCCACCCGGAACCCGATCGGGTTGGGGGGTTTTCGGCCCGACCCGACCCGACCAATGCTCACCCCTAGTTTTTAGTAGAAAACAACTTTGAAAAGTTACAGCTTCCGTCCTACAAACGTTTTGACGATTTACTCATACTTAGAGAACAAATTAAGATTTGACATCTAAATTAAATACGTACTACTATTTCTTAGGAATCTAATCGCCTAAAATACACATTTTTTGGATCAATGACCAATTTTATATGAATTTTACAAAAACAGGGCGCAAAAACCGTTTTAACATGACCAGTTTTGGAAATACACTATTTCGAGCCCCTTAAAGTCACAATTAGATCTCGTTGTAAACTAGAAAGTTGTTCTAGACACAAAGAGCTTTCCATCGATATATTATACACCTCAATTAGACCAATGAGTGAGTGATTTTATACGGATTTTTCAACAAACAGAACTTTATGCTTAGATCTAAGTCCGAAACCCGATGAACCCGACCCGAAGAACCCGAAGAACCCGAAAACCGATTAAACCCGAAGTCCGAAACTCGAAATTTACTTAGGAAGGGTTTCAGGGCCTGTTTTTTCCACCCGAAACCCGATCGGGTTGGGGATTTTCGGCCCGACCCGACCCGACCGATGCTCACCCCTAGTTTTTAGTAGAAAACAACTTTGAAAAGTTACAGCTTCCGTCCTTCAAACGTTTTGACGATTTACTCATACTTAGAGAACAAATTAAGATTTAACATCTAAATTAAAAACGTACTACTATTTCTTAGGAATCTAATCGCCTAAAATGCACATTTTTTGGATCAATGACCAATTTTATATGAATTTTACAAAAACAGTGCGCAAAACCCGTTTTAACATGACCAGTTTTGGAAATACACTATTTCGAGCCCCTTAAAGTCACAATTAGATCTCGTGGTAAACTAGAAAGTTGTTCTAGACACATAGAGCTTTCCATCGATATATTATACACCTCAATCAGACCAATGAGTGAGTGATTTTATACGGATTTTTCAACAAACAGAACTTTATGCTTAGATCTAAGTCCGAAACCCGATGAACCCGACCCGATGAACCCGAAAACCGATTAGACCCGAAGTCCGAAACTCGAACTTTACTTAGGAAGGGTTTCGGGGCCTGTTTTGTCCACCCGAAACCCGATCGGGTTGAGGGTTTTTCGGCCCGGCCCGACCCGACCGATGCTCACCCCTAGTTTTTAGTAGAAAACAACTTTGAACAGTTACAGCTTCCGTCCTACAAACGTTTTGACGATTTACTCATACTTAGAGAACAAATTAAGATTTGACATCTAAATTAAATACGTACTACTATTTCTTAGGAATCTAATCGCCTAAAATGTACATTTTTTGGATCAATGACCATCTTTATATGAATTTTACAAAAACAGTGCGCAAAACCCGTTTTAACATGACCAGTTTTGGGAATACACTATTTCGAGCCCCTTAAAGTCACAAGTAGATCTCGTTGTAAACTAGACAGTTGTTCTAGAAACAGAGAACTTTCCATCGATATATTATACACCTCAATCAGACCAATGAGTGAGAGATTTTATACGGATTTTCAACAAACATAACTTTATGCTTAGATCTAAGTCCGAAACCCGATGAACCCGACCCGATGAACCCGAAAACCGATTAGACCCAAAGTCCGAAACTCGAACTATACTTAGGAAGGGTTTCGGGGCCTGTTTTGTCCACCCGGAACCCGATCGGGTTGGGGGGTTTTCGGCCCGACCCGACCCAACCAATGCTCACCCCTAGTTTTTAGTAGAAAACAACTTTGAAAAGTTACAGCTTCCGTCCTACAAACGTTTTGACGATTTACTCATTCTTAGAGAACAAATTAAGATTTGACATCTAAATTAAATACGTACTACTATTTCTTAGGAATCTAATCGCCTAAAATACACATTTTTTGGATCAATGACCAATTTTATATGAATTTTACAAAAACAGTGCGCAAAAACCGTTTTAACATGACCAGTTTTGGAAATACACTATTTCGAGCCCCTTAAAGTCACAATTAGATCTCGTTGTAAACTAGAAAGTTGTTCTAGACACAAAGAGCTTTCCATCGATATATTATACACCTCAATTAGACCAATGAGTGAGTGATTTTATACGGATTTTTCAACAAACAGAACTTTATGCTTAGATCTAAGTCCGAAACCCGATGAACCCGACCCGAAGAACCCGAAGAACCCGAAAACCGATTAAACCCGAAGTCCGAAACTCGAAATTTACTTAGGAAGGGTTTCAGGGCCTGTTTTTTCCACCCGAAACCCGATCGGGTTGGGGATTTTCGGCCCGACCCGACCCGACCGATGCTCACCCCTAGTTTTTAGTAGAAAACAACTTTGAAAAGTTACAGCTTCCGTCCTACAAACGTTTTGACGATTTACTCATACTTAGAGAACAAATTAAGATTTAACATCTAAATTAAAAATGTACTACTATTTCTTAGGAATCTAATCGCCTAAAATGCACATTTTTTGGATCAATGACCAATTTTATATGAATTTTACAAAAACAGTGCGCAAAACCCGTTTTAACATGACCAGTTTTGGAAATACACTATTTCGAGCCCCTTAAAGTCACAATTAGATCTCGTGGTAAACTAGAAAGTTGTTCTAGACACATAGAGCTTTCCATCGATATATTATACACCTCAATCAGACCAATGAGTGAGTGATTTTATACGGATTTTTCAACAAACAGAACTTTATGCTTAGATCTAAGTCCGAAACCCGATGAACCCGACCCGATGAACCCGAAAACCGATTAGACCCGAAGTCCGAAACTCGAACTTTACTTAGGAAGGGTTTCGGGGCCTGTTTTGTCCACCCGAAACCCGATCGGGTTGAGGGTTTTTCGGCCCGGCCCGACCCGACCGATGCTCACCCCTAGTTTTTAGTAGAAAACAACTTTGAAAAGTTACAGCTTCCGTCCTACAAACGTTTTGACGATTTACTCATACTTAGAGAACAAATTAAGATTTAACATCTAAATTAAAAACGTACTACTATTTCTTAGGAATCTAATCGCCTAAAATGCACATTTTTTGGATCAATGACCAATTTTATATGTATTTTACAAAAACAGTGCGCAAAACCCGTTTTAACATGACCAGTTTTGAAAATACACTTTTTCGAGCCCCTTAAAGTCACAATTAGATCTCGTTCTAAACTAGAAAGTTGTTCTAGATACAGATAGCTTTCCATCGATATATTATACACCTCAATCAGACCAATGAGTGAGTGATTTTATACGGATTTTTCAACAAACAGAACTTTATGCTTAGATCTAAGTCCGAAACCCGATGAACCCGAAAACCGATTAGACCCGTGTTAGGACATTTAAGTTGTCCTAAATAATTAGAAAGTTTTGTAAATTAATAGATTTGGGCCTAATGGGCTTAGACATGTAAATGGGCTTAGGCTTACTTGTTGTAATAAGGGGAAGGGCTATAAATAGGGCATTTCATGTATGTTTGTAATAACAAGTTCATTATTCACAATGTAGCTTTCAAACCAACTTGTGTTCTCTCTCTAGTTTAGTTTACATTTCAATAATAAATAGTTCTATCCTTCCTTATCTTGTTACAATTACTTGGAGTATTGAAGATCATGAACTCATAATTGGTATCAGAGCAAGTTTTTGAAGATCTGCTGAAGAATTTACACAAATTCATCTATCAAATTTGTGAATTTGAAGAAAAATTGATCGATTTTCTTGATTTTTTCAAGAAAGTCTCTTTTTCTTGATTTTCTACAAATTTGTGTGAATTTGATCTTGTTCATGGGCTCGTTGAATTCGTTTTTGATAGAGGAACAAATCTTATTCAAGAATCGAGAGCTAATTTCAATGATTTGGAGGTTAATTTGAAGATTTTTCAGGTTTTGTTCAGTTCGTCAAAACTGATCTGATCAATCATTCAAATTTTGATTCAGTGTTTGATTTGTCTGAAGTTTTAGTTCTTGGTGTTAGAAATCTCATTTGCAACACTTCTTCTTCTTCTTCTTCTTGAATCAAGGGCTAATTTCAAGATTTTGAGGATCAATTTGAAGAAATTTGAGTTTTCTGTTCGGTTCGATCATTTCGTCTGGTTGATCATTCAGATTTTAAATCAGTGTTTTTCAGCGAAATTGGTTCACATCATCGTGTTAGAAACTGTTTTTCTAACATTTCTGCAAATTTTGGTTGGTTAATTTGAAGATTTGATGAAGATTTGAAGAGATTTTTGAGCTTGATCATCTTGTTCATCAGATTGCTAGCTTTGTGCCACCCACATATGCTGATTTGCGCCACCTACTGTTGAAGTCCGAAACTCGAATTTTACTTAGGAATGGTTTCGGGGCCTGTTTTGTCCACCCGAAACCCGATCGGGTTGGGGGTTTTTCGGCCCAACCCGACCCGACTGATGCTCACCCCTAGTTTTTAGTAGAAAACAACTTTGAAAAGTTGCAGCTTCCGTCCTACAAACGTTTTGACGATTTACTCATACTTAGAGAACAAATTAAGATTTGACATCTAAATTAAAAACGTACTACTATTTCTTAGGAATCCAATCGCCTAAAATGCACATTTTTTGGATCAATGACCAATTTTGTTAGGAATATTTCATATAGATTTGATGTGTCAAAACTTCAACTTACAAGGGTTCGAATTGTAATATGTTTATTTTATAGTTA
This sequence comes from Saussurea involucrata, assembly GCA_033807775.1. Lineage (NCBI taxonomy): Eukaryota > Viridiplantae > Streptophyta > Magnoliopsida > Asterales > Asteraceae > Saussurea > Saussurea involucrata. The sequence continues at coordinate 43,376 of JAWVWS010000216.1, forward strand.
TCCTTGTAAATTCTAGTTTATCTAGGATTCCTAGTTTATCTAGGATTGGTATTTATCTAGTTTCTAGTTTATCTAGGTTTCTAGTATATAAAGAAACCTAGAGATATAGAATTAGATGTTCTTGAAACCCACGTTTAAACAAAAACGTGTAGATGTGTGTGCATGAGCCCCAAGGTTCTTAATCCTAATACTTGAGAAGAAGTATTCGTTTGTTGATAACTTAGGTCAACAAATTGGGGCGTGAGTATGTAATCGGTATGTTTAAATTAATGAACCTTGTTAGCTATACAAATCTGTCGTTTAATTCCGCTGTTCATGTTGTGATTTGTATATGTTTATTCCATGATCTAGAACTAATCATTCTTGAGCTTAAAGATCCGGTTTAGGGTTTATATAAATCCTATCAAATTTTATATGAATTTTACAAAAACAGTGCGCAAAACCCGTTTTAACATGACCAGTTTTGGAAATACACTATTTCGAGCCCCTTAAAGTCACAATTAGATCTCGTTGTAAACTAGACAGTTGTTCTAGAAACAAAGAGCTTTCCATCGATATATTATACACCTCAATCAGACCAATGAGTGAGTGATTTTATACGGATTTTTCAACAAACAGAACTTTATGCTTAGATCTAAGTCCGAAACCCGATGAACCCGACTCGATGAACCCGAAAACCGATTAGACCCAAAGTCCGAAACTCGAACTTTACTTAGGAAGGGTTTCGGGGCCTGTTTTGTCCACCCGAAACCCGATCGGGTTGGGGGTTTTTCGGCCCGACCCGACCCGACCGATGCTCACCCCTAGTTTTTAGTAGAAAACAACTTTGAAAACTTACAGCTTCCGTCCTACAAACATTTTGACGATTTACGCATACTTAGAGAACAAATTAAGATTTGACATCTAACTTAAAAACGTACTACTATTTCTTAGGAATCTAATCGCCTAAAATGCACATTTTTTTGGATCAATGACCAATTTTATATGAATTTTACAAAAATAGTGCGCAAAACCCGTTTTAACATGACCAGTTTTGGAAATACACTATTTCGAGCCCCTTAAATTCACAATTAGATCTCGTTGTAAACTAGAAAGTTGTTCTAGACACAGAGAGCTTTCCATCAATATATTATACACCTCAATCAGACCAATGAGTGAGTGATTTTATAAGGATTTTTCAACAAACAGAACTTTACGCTTAGATTTAAGCCTGAAACCAGTTGAACCCGACCCGATGAACCCGAAAACCGATTAGACCCGAAGTCCGAAACTCGAACTTTACTTAGGAAGGGTTTCGGGGCCTATTTTGTCCACCCGAAACCCGATCGGGTTAGGGGTTTTTCGGCCCGACCCGACCCGACCGATGCTCACCCCTAGTTTTTAGTAGAAATCAACTTTGAAAACTTACAGCTTCCGTCCTACAAACGTTTTGACGATTTACTCATACATAGAGAACAAATTAAGATTTGACATCTAAATTAAAAACGTAGTACTATTTCTTAGGAATCTAATCGCCTAAAATGCACATTTTTTGGATCAATGACCAATTTTATATGAATTTTACAAAAACAGTGCGCAAAACCCGTTTTAACATGACCAGTTTTGGAAATACACTATTTCGAGCCCCTTAAAGTCACAATTAGATCTCATTGTAAACTAGAAAGTTGTTCTAGACACATAGAGCTTTCCATCGATATATTATACACCTCAATCAGACCAATGAGTGAGTGATTTTATACGGATTTTTCAACAAACAGAACTTTATGCTTAGATTTAAGTCCGAAACGCGATGAACCCGACCCGATGAACCCGAAAACCGATTAAACCCGAAGTCCGAAACTCGAACTTTACTTAGGAAGGGTTTCGGTGCCTGTTTTGTCCACCCGAAACCCGATCGGGTTGGGGGTTTTTTCGGCCCGACCCGACCCGACCGATGGTCACCCCTAGTTTTTAGTAGAAAACAACTTTGAAAAGTTACAGCTTCCGTCCTACAATCGTTTTGACGATTTACTCATACTTAGATAACAAATTAAGATTTGACATCTGAATTAAAAACGTACTACTATTTCTTAGGAATCTAATCGCCTAAAATGCACATTTTTTGGATCAATGATCAATTTTATATGAATTTTACAAAAACAGTGCGCGAAACCCGTTTTAACATGACCAGTTTTGGAAATACACTATTTCGAGCCCCTTAAAGTCACAATTAGATCTCGTTGTAAACTAGAATGTTGTTCTAGACACAGAGAGATTTCCATCGATATATTATACACCTCAATCAGACCAATGAGTGAGTGATTTTATACGGATTTTTCAACAAACAAAACTTTATGCTTAGATCTAAGTCGGAAACCCGATGATCCCGACCCGATGAACCCGGAAACCGATTAGACCCGAAGTCCGAAACTCGAACATTACTTAGGAAGGGTTTCGGGGCCTGTTTTGTCCACCCGAAACCCGATCGGGTTGGGGATTTTTCGGCCCGACCCGACCCGACCGATGCTCACCCCTAGTTTTTAGTAGAAAACAACTTTGAAAAGTTACAGCTTCCGTCCTACAAACGTTTTGACGATTTACTCATACTTAGAGAACAAATTAAGATTTGACATCTAAATTAAAAACGTACTACTATTTCTTAGGAATCTAATCGCCTAAAATGCACATTTTTTGGATCAATGATCAATTTTATATGAATTTTACAAAAACAGTGCGCAAAACCCGTTTTAACATGACCAGTTTTGGAAATACACTATTTCGAGCCCCTTAAAGTCACAATTAGATCTCGTTGTAAACTAGAAAGTTGTTCTAGACACAGAGAGCTTTCCATCGAAATATTATACACCTAAATCAGACCAATGAGTGAGTGATTTTATACGGATTTTTCAACAAACAGAACTTTATGCTTAGATCAAAGTCCGAAACCCGACCCGATGAACCCGAAAACCGATTAGACCCGAAGTCCGAAACTCGAACTTTACTTAGGAAGGATTTCGGGGCCTGTTTTGTCCACCCAAAACCCGATCGGTTTGGGGGTTTTTCGGCCCGACCCGACCCGACCGATGCTCACCCCTAGTTTTTAGTAGAAAACAACTTTGAAAAGTTACAGCTTCCGTCCTACAAACGTTTTGACGATGTACTCATACTTAGAGAACAAATTAAGATTTGACATCTAAATTAAAAACGTACTACTATTTCTTAGGAATCTAATCGCCTAAAATTCACATTTTTTGGATCAATGACCAATTTTATATGAATTTTAGAAAAACAGTGCGCAAAACCCGTTTTAACATGACCAGTTTTGGAAATACACTATTTCGAGCCCCTTAAAGTCACAATTATTTCTCGTTGTAAACTAGAAAGTTGTTCTTGACATAGAGAGCTTTCCATCAATATATTATACACCTCAATCAGACCAATGAGTGAGTGATTTTACACGGATTTTTCAACAAACAGAACTTTATGCTTAGATCTAAGTCCGAAACCCGATGAACCCGACCCGATGAACCCGAAAACCGATTAGACCCGTGTTAGGACATTTAAGTTGTCCTAAATAATTAGAAAGTTTTGTAAAGTAATAGATTTGGGCCTAATGGGCTTAGACATGTAAATGGGCTTGGGCTTACTTGTTGTAACAAGGGGAAGGGCTATAAATAGGGCATTTCATGTATGTTTGTAATAACAAGTTCATAATTCACAATGTAGCCTTCAAACCAACTTGTGTTCTCTCTCTAGTTTAGTTTACATTTCAATAATAAATAGTTCTATCCTTCCTTATCTTGTTACAATTACTTGAAGTATTGAAGATCATGAACTCACAATTGGTATCAGAGCAAGTTTTTGAAGATCTGCTGAAGAATTTACACAAATTCATCTATCAAATTTGTGAATTTGAAGAAAAATTGATCGATTTTCTTGATTTTTTCAAGAAAGTCTATTTTTCTTGATTTTCTACAAATTTGTGTGAATCATGATCATCGAAAACCTTCTTCAATTTCAGTCGCGTCTCTGATTCTCACTAACAATCTCCTCCTTAATGAATAACCTTGCTCCCCCTCAAAATAAGAATTCTGGAGCAATTTGTTTTCTCCCCCTGAAAATATGCATATATTTCATTACAATACAGTATTTGAAATTTTATACAAGGAAAATAAAATTCATTGAACTACATTTTATAATTACTAACATTTGATCATTTGAAAACTTTACAAAAGAAATTCAACTTAATGAAATTTAACAGATTTATCAATCAATTGAAATCAAATGCATGTGTTTGGATTCAAATACCATACATCATTGCATATCAAGTTAAAAATGTTCAGTTTCAACCCCTTTTATTAAATCTATTTGGTGTGCTAGCATGCGAAATATGATCAGCAACAAGCATATGCAATTCTAAAACATATCAGAATACTCTGCTTTACTCACACTATTTGTCCAAAATCAGAATTTTCACAAATTTACAGGTTTATCGCGACTTTGTATTTTCCCCAAGTTTCAAGAGATGTGTGCTCATTGGCATCTTTTGATTTTGTGCACATTGGCATCTTTTGATTTTGTGCACATTGGCATCTTTTAATCACAAAGTTTATTAAGAATAAGATACACCGTTAAACATGGCTTTCTATCTGGTTCTATAGCAGGATTTGGGTCAGCGATCCCAGACCAGTTGGCCTTAGGTGCTAGGTGACGAGCACCCCTTAGAACTTACTTTCCCAAACCAGAAAGGCCACATCGATATATCTTAAACCCATTTGTACCAGTAGAACATGGCTTTCTATCTGGTTCTATAGCAGGATTTGGGTCAGCCGATCCCAGACCAGTTGGTCTTAGGGACTAGGTGTCAAGCACCCCTTATGACTTAATCTCCCAAACCAGATAGGCCACAAGCACAAACTTTCAAACTAAATGATTAGATTTAAAACTTAGAGCATCTCAATCACTTGGTTCTAAAACATAGTGCTTTCCCCATATTTTCGTTTCCATCCATCATTCTAACAAAAAGGCTTTTTGAGCATTATATTCTATATAAATCTAAAATCACATAATTTTGAGCATTCAGCATAATTTCATTCATGTTTTGCTGACCTTTCGATTTATTTCAGAAGTGAAAGATGAAACAAATGTGACTCAGATAATACAAAAACGCTTGTAAAATCACCCTTGACACACATTTCAATCATTGAATGAAAGTTGAAAAAAAAATTCACTTCATTGAATTAAATTTGTAAAAAATTCAAACATTTAAAGAAGTAGAAATAAAACATAATGCAATGTTACCTTTTACCACATGATTCTTGAATTGAGAAGATATGACAGTGAAAGATATAACCTGATAGGTACGAGTTCTAAACTGATGTGTTTAGAAGTCTTAGCCATTGAAGTACGAGTCCTGAACTGAATTGTTCAGAAGCCATAGTCGTTGAAGCACGGGTCCTGAACTGATGTATTCAGAAACCAATGTCGTTGAAGCACGGGTCCTGAACTGATTTGTCTAGAAACCATAAACTTTGAAATCCGGGTTCAAAACCGATGTGTTTAGAAACCATATTTTCTTTACTCCCCCTTGATGGCACAAATAATCTTCTTCCGAGAGTTCAACGCTTTGCTTCTAAATCTACAAAAACAGATTAAGTAGATTTTGGTACCCAACGTGTCTTGGGTCCTGGCTTGTTAAGCGGAGCTCTATAGGAAGGAAAATGATAAGTACCGTACCAAAATTGAATACTATCATTTTTAACAAAAACATTAGTTCCACAATAAGAACAACAAATTTTCTTTTGTGCAAACCTGATTAAATTGTTTGTGGAATATATTGAATCAGGTTTAACAAAAGATTTACCTTCTAGGTTAGTGTTCTTTTTGGGAACAGACGATTTTGGTACATATTTTTCAGGAGTCGTACCTTTTACTCTCCATTGCATGTTGACTTTCTTGAATGAAGGAAGATCAGCAGATTGAAACTTGGAAGAATTATCCACTGAGTGATCATAGAAGAGATTAGACGGACGAATCCGACATTCAGAATAGCGTTTGGATTTGTTAAGTGACTTCACTTTGTAGTATAAGTTGTTCCGTTCCTTGGTCACCAAATCAAGTTTCTTCTGAATATCAGACTTAACCAACTTCTCTTTCATGATATCAGTTGATAACACATCCAAATTCTTTGTCAGCTTTCGTATTTCTTGCTGAAAAATCTTCCTTTCAACAGAAAATTCATCTTTGACGCTCCTGGCCTGAAAGTCAGCTTTCTTTTTCTTTTCCAGCTCTTGTCTTTCTTCATCTAATTCTTTTTGAAGCTCAGATATCTTCTTTGACAACTTCACATTCTTTGCTTCAAAGTCTTTCCTTTTATTTTCAAATTCAAGCCTTTCCTTCTCCAATTTCTCTTTTTCAAGAAATAAAACTTTCTCAAAATCTGAATTTTGTTTGGAAAGTTTTCTGCATTTGAGTTCAAGAGCTTTCTTTTCTTCATTTTCTTTCTTCTCCGTCTTCTCATTCTTTTCAATTTCAGAAACTTTCTGTGAAAGAGACAAAATTTGCTTTTCATAGCACATTTTGTCATTTGTACGATTCGCTCTTTTCTCTTTTAGCAACTTTTCCGAGTCAGAAAGTCTCTTTGTAAGCTCTATAACCTTTTCCTTAAGTTCTTCAATTTCAGCATCTGATGATTTCTGTTCCGTATCCTCTTTTTCAGCTTTCTTTTCTTCTTCCTTTCTCTTAAAAGCAACTTCAGATCCAAGCATTTGCTTTGTCAACTCGTTCCACATCTGCATTGGGTTGTTTTTGAAACATTCAACGCGTTTGAAGATGTGTTGCGGAAGTTTGTAAAGTGCAAAGATCAAGTTGGATGAAGCTTCCTTGTCGGCTTTCATTCTGTTAATCTCTTTTTCTGTATAATCTTTGCCAGTTCTGATCATTGGGCCTTCAGTGAAAGATTTTATCATGTTTTCACCATTTTCGCTACTTTCAATAAAATCGATGAACGAGACTCTCCATAGTTCAAAATCAGATTCTTTGAACAACAGTGGAAGCCGCTTCATGTTTGAAGAATTAATCTAAAAAAAATTATATAAAACTTTTTTCTTGAAAAACTCTTAAAATGTATGAAATACACTATAGAAAAAATTTCAGTATAAATTTTTTTCTCAAAATACTCCTCACAAGGGTACTGGAAAACGTCTGAAAAAAAAAATCAAGTCAGAAACTCGCAACTGTGAGAAGCGAAAAGTAAGAAACTCGCAAGCCAAGGTTGCGAAAAGTCGAGAAACTCGCAAGCAAGGGTTGCGCAAAGTGGAGAAATTCGCAAGCAAAGGTTGCGAAAAGTAGCCTTGGGCAAGGAATGAAATCTAACAGATCACTTTTCGCAAAAGAAGCTTGCGAAGAGTTTCAGAACTCGGGTCAGTGGGTTGCGAAAAGCTGTAAAATTCGGGTCTTAAGGCTGCGAAATACTTTGCGAGAAGTAGACTTGAATGAAGAACAACACACAATTCGATGAAGCTTGCGAAAAGTGAGATGAATGTTGCGAGAAGTTCAGATCTTGCGAGATATTCCAAAAATCGTCTGAAAACCTCTGAAAATCAAAATTACTGATTCTGAAAGGTACAGTGGTGCTCGAAATCAAAAACCTAACACTTTATCTTCAACAAACAACCTCTGAAAACCTCTGAAAAAGGATCTGAATCGAACGAACAGAGAACTTTCACGATCAGATCAAAAAATCGCAAAATCTTCAAAATCGAAAATCCAAATCACAGAAATAGCTCTCGATCCGTGAAGAAGAAATGATCTACTAACGAAACCGAATCCAAAGAACCAAATCGTGAACAAATTCGATCAAAAATCAGAAAAATTTGATCAAATTTCAAGAAAATGAGATTTTCTTGATAAATCCAGAAAATCAATCGAATTTTCTTGTAGAATTCACCAAAGTTTTCGTGATTGATCACTGAAAAACTCCTCTAAATCTCGAATCCTGCTCTGATACCAATTGTTAATCCAAGATCTATCAAGATTAGAGAGAAATTCTAGAGAGGGAGAGTAGAGAGAGAAAGTAGATCTTATTATGTCGGCTCTCAAAGTTACAAGATATGAGTTATGACCAAAAGCTTACAAAGAAAGTCTAAACAAAGCCATATATATCCTAAGACTTATTAAGGAAAATAAGCTAGCTTTGACTTTCTACACAAGACTAAATACATTGACTTTGACTCTATAAATCAAGATTAAATCTTGAAGACATATTTTTCCTAACTGGAACAAATCTTATTCAAGAATCGAGAGCTAATTTCAAAGATTTGGAGGTTAATTTGAAGATTTTTCAGGTTTTGTTCAGTTCGTCAAAACTGATCTGATCAATCATTCAGATTTTGATTCAGTGTTTGATTTGTCTGAAGTTTGAGTTCTTGGTGTTAGAAATCTCATTTGCAACACTTCTTCTTCTTGAATCAAGGGCAAATTTCAAGATTTTGAGGATCAATTTGAAGAAATTTGAGTTTTATGTTCGGTTCAATCGTTTCGTCTGGTTGATCATTCAGATTTTAAATCAGTGTTTTTCAGCGAAATTGGTTCACATCATCGTGTTAGAAACTGTTTTTCTAACATTTCTGCAAATTTTGGTTGGTTAATTTGAAGATTTGATGAAGAGTTGAAGAGATTTTTTAGCTTGATCATCTTGTTCATCAGATTGCTAGCTTTGTGCCACCCACATATGCTGATTTGCGCCACCTACTGCGGAAGTCCGAAACTCGAATTTTACTTAGGAAGGGTTTCGGGGCCTGTTTTGTTCACTTGAAACCCGATCGGGTTGGGGGGTTTTCGGCCCGACCCGACTGATGCTCACCCCTAGTTTTTAGTAGAAAACAACTTTGAAAACTTACAGCTTCCGTCCTACAAACGTTTTGACGATTTACTCATACTTAGAGAACAAATTAAGATTTGACATCTAAATTAAAAACGTACTACTATTTCTTAGGAATCTAATCGCCTAAAATGCACATTTTTTGGATCAATGACCAATTTTATATGAATTTTACAAAAACAGTGCGCAAAACCTGTTTTAACATGACCAGTTTTGGAAATACACTATTTCGAGCCCCTTAAAGTCACAATTAGATCTCGTTGTAAACTAGAAAGTTGTTCTAGACACAGAGAGCTTTCCATCTATATATTATACAACTCAATCAGACCAATGAGTGAGTGATTTTATACGGATTTTTCAACAAACAGAACTTTATGCTTAGATCTAAGCCGGAAACCCGATGAACCCGAAAACCGATTAGACCCGAAGTCCGATACTCGAACTTTACTTAGGAAGGGTTTCGGGGCCTGTTTTGTCCACCCGAAACCCGATCGGGTTGGGGTTTTTTCGGCCCGACCCGACCGATGCTCACCCCTAGTTTTTAGTAGAAAACAACTTTGAAAAGTTACAGCTTTCGTCCTACAAACGTTTTGACGATTTACTCATACTTAGAGAACCAATTAAGATTTGACATCTAAATTAAAAACGTACTACTATTTCTTAGGAATCTAATCGCCTAAAATGCACATTTTTTGGATCAATGACCAATTTTATATGAGTTTTACAAAAACAGTGCGCGAAACCCGTTTTAACATGACCGGTTTTGGAAATACACTATTTCGAGCCCCTTAAAGTCACAATTAGATCTCGTTGTAAACTAGAATGTTGTTCTAGACATAGAGAGCTTTCCATCGATATATTATACAACTCAATCAGACCAATGAGTGAGTGATTTTATACGGATTTTTCAACAAACAGAACTTTATGTTTAGATCTAAGTCGGAAACCCGATGAACCCGAAAACCGATTAGACCCGAAGTCCGAAACTCGAACTTTACTTAGGAAGGGTTTTGGGGCCTGGTTTGTCCACCCGAAACCCGATCGGGTTGGGGTTTTTCCGGCCCGACCCGACCCGACCGATGCTCACCCCTAGTTTTTAGTAGAAAACAACTTTGAAAAGTTACAGCTTCCGTCCTACAAACGTTTTGACGATTTACTCATACTTAGAAAACAAATTAAGATTTGACATCTAAATTAAAAACGTACTACTATTTCTTAGGAATCTAATCGCCTAAAATGCACATTTTTTGGATCAACGACCAATTTTATATGAATTTTACAAAAACAGTGCGCAAAACCCGTTTTAACAAGACCAGTTTTGGAAATACACTATTTCGAGCCCCTTAAAGTCACAATTAGATCTCGTTGTAAACTAGAAAGTTGTCCTAGACACAGAGAGCTTTCCATCGATATATTATACAACTTAATCAGACCAATGAGTGAGTGATTTTATACGGATTTTTCAACAAACAAAACTTTATGCTTAGATCGAAGTCGGAAACCCGATGAACCCGACCCGATGAACCCGAAAACCGATTAGACCAGAAGTCCGAAACTCGAACTTTACTTAGGAATGGTTTCGGGGCCTGATTTGTCCACCCGCAACCCGATCGGGTTGGGGATTTTTCGGCCCGACCCGACCCGACCGATGCTCACCCCTAGTTTTTAGTAGAAAACAACTTTGAAAAGTTACTGCTTTCGTCCTACAAACGTTTTGACGATTTACTCATACTTAGAGAACAAATTAAGATTTGACATCTAAATTAAAAACGTACTACTATTTCTTAGGAATCTAATTGCCTAAAATGCATATTTTTTGGATCAACGACCAATTTTATATGAATTTTACAAAAACAGTGCGCAAAACCCGTTTTAACATGACCAATTTTGGAAATACACTATTTCGAGCCCTTTAAAGTCACAATTAGATCTCGTTGTAAACTAGAAAGTTGTTCTAGACATAGAGAGCTTTCCATCGATATATTATACACCTTAATCAGACCAATGAGTGAGTGATTTTATACGGATTTTTCAACACACAGAACTTTATGCTTAGATCTAAGTCCGAAACACGATGAACCCGACCCGATGAACCCGAAAACCGATTAGACCCGAAGGCCGAAACTCGAACTTTACTTAGGAAGGGTTTTGGGGCCTGTTTTGTCCACCCGAAACCCGATCGGGTTGGGGGTTTTTCGTTCCGACCCGACCCGACCGATGCTCACCCCTAGTTTTTAGTAGAAAACAACTTTGAAATGTTACAGCTTCCGTCCTACAAACGTTTTGACTATTTACTCATACTTAGAGAACAAATTAAGATTTGACATCTAAATTAAAAATGTACTACTATTTCTTAGGAATCTAATCGCCTAAAATGCACATTTTTTGGATCAATGACCAATTTTATATGAATTTTACAAAAACAGTGCACAAACCCCGTTTTAACATGACCAGTTTTGGAAATACACTATTTCGAGCCCCTTAAAGTCACAATTAGATCTCGTTGTAAACTAGACAATTGTTCTAGAAACAGAGAGCTTTCCATCGATATATTATACACCTCAATCAGACCAATGAGTGAGTGATTTTATACGGATTTTTCAACAAACAGAACTTTATGCTTAGATCTAAGTCCGAAACCCGATGAACCCAAAAACCGATTAGACCCAAAGTCCGAAACTCGAACTTTACTTAGGAAGGGTTTCGAGGCCTGTTTTGTCCACCCGAAACCCGATCGGGTTGGGGGGTTTTCGGCCCGACCCGACCCGACCGATGCTCACCCCTAGTTTTTAGTAGAAAACAACTTTGAAAAGTTACAGCTTCCGTCCTACAAACGTTTTGACGATTTACTCATACTTAGAGAACAAATTAAGATTTAACATCTAAATTAAAAACGTACTACTATTTCTTAGGAATCTAATCGCCTAAAATGCACATTTTTTGGATCAATGACCAATTTTATATGAATTTTACAAAAACAGTGCGCAAAACCCGTTTTAACATGACCAGTTTTGGAAATACACTATTTCGAGCCCCTTAAAGTCACAATTAGATCTCGTTGTAAACTAGAAAGTTGTTCTAGACACAGAGAGCTTTCCATCGATATATTATACACCTCAATCAGAACAATGAGTGAGTGATTTTATACGGATTTTTCAACAAACAGAATTTTATGCTTAGATCTAAGTCCGAAACCCGATGAACCCGACCCGATGAACCCGAAAACCGATTAGACCCGAGGTCCGAAACTCGAACTTTACTTAGGAAGGGTTTCGGGGCCTGTTTTGTCCACCCGAAACCCGATCGGGTTGGGGGGTTTTCGGCCCGACCAGACCCGACCGATGCTCACCCCTAGTTTTTAGTAGAAAACAACTTTGAAAAGTTACAGCTTCCGTCCTACAAACGTTTTGACGATTTACTCATACTTAGAGAACAAATTCAGATTTAACATCTAAATTAAAAACGTACTACTATTTCTTAGGAATCTAATCGCCTAAAATGCACATTTTTTGGATCAATGACCAATTTTATATGAATTTTACAAAAACAGTGCGCAAAACCCGTTTTAACAAGACCAGTTTTGGAAATACACTATTTCGAGCCCCTTAAAGTCACAATTAGATCTCGTTGTAAACTAGAAAGTTGTCCTAGACACAGAGAGCTTTCCATCGATATATTATACAACTTAATCAGACCAATGAGTGAGTGATTTTATACGGATTTTTCAACAAACATAATTTTATGCTTAGATCTAATCGGGTTGGGGGTTTTTCGGCCCGACCCGACCCGACCGATGCTCACCACTAGTTTTTAGTAGAAAACAACTTGGAAAAGTTACAGCTTCCGTCCTACAAACGTTTTGACGATTTACTCATACTTAGAGAACAAATTAAGATTTGACATCTAAATTAAAAACGTACTACTATTTCTTAGGAATCTAATCGCCTAAAATGCACATTTTTTGGACCAATGACCAATTTTATATGAATTTTACAAAAACAGTGCGCAAAACCCGTTTTAACATGACCAATTTTGGAAATACACTATTTCGAGCCCTTTAAAGTCACAATTGGATCTCGTTGTAAACTAGAAAGTTGTTCTAGACATAGAGAGCTTTCCATCGATATATTATACACCTTAATCAGACCAATGAGTGAGTGATTTTATACGGATTTTTCAACACACAGAACTTTATGCTTAGATCTAAGTCCGAAACACGATGAACCCGACCCGATGAACCCGAAAACCGATTAGACCCGAAGGCCGAAACTCGAACTTTACTTAGGAAGGGTTTTGGGGCCTGTTTTGTCCACCCGAAACCCGATCGGGTTGGGGGTTTTTCGTTCCGACCCGACCCGACCGATGCTCACCCCTAGTTTTTAGTAGAAAACAACTTTGAAATGTTACAGCTTCCGTCCTACAAACGTTTTGACTATTTACTCATACTTAGAGAACAAATTAAGATTTGACATCTAAATTAAAAATGTACTACTATTTCTTAGGAATCTAATCGCCTAAAATGCACATTTTTTGGATCAATGACCAATTTTATATGAATTTTACAAAAACAGTGCACAAACCCCGTTTTAACATGACCAGTTTTGGAAATACACTATTTCGAGCCCCTTAAAGTCACAATTAGATCTCGTTGTAAACTAGACAATTGTTCTAGAAACAGAGAGCTTTCCATCGATATATTATACACCTCAATCAGACCAATGAGTGAGTGATTTTATACGGATTTTTCAACAAACAGAACTTTATGCTTAGATCTAAGTCTGAAACCCGATGAACCCAAAAACCGATTAGACCCAAAGTCCGAAACTCGAACTTTACTTAGGAAGGGTTTCGAGGCCTGTTTTGTCCACCCGAAACCCGATCGGGTTGGGGGGTTTTCGGCCCGACCCGACCCGACCGATGCTCACCCCTAGTTTTTAGTAGAAAACAACTTTGAAAAGTTACAGCTTCCGTCCTACAAACGTTTTGACGATTTACTCATACTTAGAGAACAAATTAAGATTTAACATCTAAATTAAAAACGTACTACTATTTCTTAGGAATCTAATCGCCTAAAATGCACATTTTTTGGATCAATGACCAATTTTATATGAATTTTACAAAAACAGTGCGCAAAACCCGTTTTAACATGACCAGTTTTGGAAATACACTATTTCGAGCCCCTTAAAGTCACAATTAGATCTCGTTGTAAACTAGAAAGTTGTTCTAGACACAGAGAGCTTTCCATCGATATATTATACACCTCAATCAGAACAATGAGTGAGTGATTTTATACGGATTTTTCAACAAACAGAATTTTATGCTTAGATCTAAGTCCGAAACCCGATGAACCCGACCCGATGAACCCGAAAACCGATTAGACCCGAGGTCCGAAACTCGAACTTTACTTAGGAAGGGTTTCGGGGCCTGTTTTGTCCACCCGAAACCCGATCGGGTTGGGGGGTTTTCGGCCCGACCAGACCCGACCGATGCTCACCCCTAGTTTTTAGTAGAAAACAACTTTGAAAAGTTACAGCTTCCGTCCTACAAACGTTTTGACGATTTACTCATACTTAGAGAACAAATTCAGATTTAACATCTAAATTAAAAACGTACTACTATTTCTTAGGAATCTAATCGCCTAAAATGCACATTTTTTGGATCAATGACCAATTTTATATGAATTTTACAAAAACAGTGCGCAAAACCCGTTTTAACAAGACCAGTTTTGGAAATACACTATTTCGAGCCCCTTAAAGTCACAATTAGATCTCGTTGTAAACTAGAAAGTTGTCCTAGACACAGAGAGCTTTCCATCGATATATTATACAACTTAATCAGACCAATGAGTGAGTGATTTTATACGGATTTTTCAACAAACATAATTTTATGCTTAGATCTAATCGGGTTGGGGGTTTTTCGGCCCGACCCGACCCGACCGATGCTCACCCCTAGTTTTTAGTAGAAAACAACTTGGAAAAGTTACAGCTTCCGTCCTACAAACGTTTTGACAATTTACTCATACTTAGAGAACAAATTAAGATTTGACATCTAAATTAAAAACGTACTACTATTTCTTAGGAATCTAATCGCCTAAAATGCACATTTTTTGGACCAATGACCAATTTTATATGAATTTTACAAAAACAGTGCGCAAAACCTGTTTTAACATGACCAGTTTTGGAAATACACTATTTCGAGCCCCTTAAAGTCACAATTAGATCTCGTTGTAAACTAGAAAGTTGTTCTAGACACAGAGAGCTTTCCATCGATATATTATACACCTCAATCAGACCAACGAGTGAGTGATTTTATACGGATTTTTCAACAAACAGAACTTTATGCTTAGATCTAAGTCCGAAACCCGATGAACCCGATCCGATGAACCCGATCCGATGAACCCGACCCGATGAACCCGAAAACCGATTAGACCCGAAGTTTGAAACTCGAACTTTACTTAGGAAGGGTTTCAGGGCCTGTTTTGTCCACCCGAAACCCGATCGGGTTGGGGGTTCTTCGGCCCGACCCGACCCGACCGATGCTCACCCCTAGTTTTTAGTAGAAAACAACTTTGAAAAGTTACAGCTTCCGTCCTACAAACGTTTTGAAGATTTACTCATACTTAGAGAACAAGTTAAGATTTGACATCTAAATTAAAAACGTACTACTATTTCTTAGCAATCTAATCGCCTAAAATGCACATTTTTTGGACCAATGACCAATTTTATATGAATTTTACAAAAACAGTGCGCAAAACCCGTTTTAACATGACCAGTTTTGGAAATACACTATTTCGAGCCCCATAAAGTCACAATTAGATCTCGTTGTAAACTAGAAAGTTGTTCTAGACACAAAGAGCTTTCCGTCGATATATTATACACCTCAATCAGACCAATGAGTGAGTGATTTAATACGGATTTTTCAACAAACAGAACTTTATGCTTAGATCTAAGTCCGAAACCCGATGAACCCCACCCGATGAACTCGAAAACCGATTAGACCCGAAGTCCGAAACTCGAACTTTACTTAGGAAGGGTTTCGGGGCCGGTTTTGTCCACCCAAAACCCGATCGGGTTGGGGGTTTTTCGGCCCGGCCCGACCCGACCGATGCTCACCCCAAGTTTTTAGTAGAAAACAACTTTGAAAAGTTACAGCTTTCGTCCTACAAACGTTTTGACGATTTACTCATACTTAGAGAACAAATTAAAATTTGACATCTAAATTAAAAACATACTACTATTTCTTAGGAATCTAATCGCCTAAAATGCACATTTTTTGGACCAATGACCAAATTTATATGAATTTTACAAAAACAGTGCGCAAAACCCGTTTTAACATGACTAGTTTTGGAAATACACTATTTCGAGCCCCTTAAAGTCACAATTAGATCTCGTTGTAAACTAGAAAGTTGTTCAAGATACAGAGAGCTTTCCATCGATATATTATACACCTCAATCAGACCAATGAGTGAGTGATTTTATACGGATTTTTCAACAAACAGAACTTTATGCTTAGATCTAAGTCCGAAACCCGATGAACCCGACCCGATGAACACGAAAACTGATTAGACCCGAAGTCCGGAACTTGAACTTTACTTAGGAAGGGTTTCGGGGCCTGTTTTGTCCACCCGAAACCCGATCGTTTTGGGGGTTTTTCGGCCCAACCCGACCCGACCGTTGCCCACCCCTAGTTTTTAGTAGAAAACAACTTTGAAAAGTTACATCTTCCGTCCTACAAACGTTTTGACGATTTACTCATACTTAGAGAATAAATTAAGATTTGACATCTAAATTAAAAACGTACTACTATTTCTTAGGAATCTAATCGCCTAAAATGCACATTTTTTGTATCAATGACCAATTTTATATGAATTTTACAAAAACAGTGCGCAAAACCCGTTTTAACATGACCAGTTTTGGAAATACACTATTTCGAGCCCCTTAAAGTCACAATTAGATCTCGTTGTAAACTAGGAAGTTGTTCTAGACACAGAGAGCTTTCCATCGATATATTATACACCTCAATCAGACCAATGAGTGAGTGATTTTATACGGATTTTTCAACAAACAGAACTTTATGCTTAGATATAAGTCCGAAACCTGATGAACCCGACCCGATGAACACGAAAACCGATTAGCCCCGAAGTCCGAAACTCGAACTTTACTTAGGAAGGGTTTCGGGGCCTGTTTTGTCCACCCGAAACCCGATCGGGTTGGGAGTTTTTCGGCCCGACCCGACCCGACCGATGCTCACCCCTAGTTTTTAGTAGAAAACAACTTGGAAAAGTTACAGCTTCCGTCCTACAAACGTTTTGACGATTTACTCATACTTAGAGAACAAATTAAGATTTGACATCTAAATTAAAAACGTACTACTATTTCTTAGGAATCTAATCGCCTAAAATGCACATTTTTTGGACCAATGACCAATTTTATATGAATTTTACAAAAACAGTGCGCAAAACCCGTTTTAACATGACCAGTTTTGGAAATACACTATTTCGAGCCCCTTAAAGTCACAATTAGATCTCGTTGTAAACTAGAAAGTTGTTCTAGACACAGAGAGCTTTCCATCGATATATTATACACCTCAATCAGACCAATGAGTGAGTGATTTTATACGGATTTTTCAACAAACAGAACTTTATGCTTAGATCTAAGTCCGAAACCCGATGAACCCGACCCGATGAACCCGAAAACCGATTAGACCCGAAGTCCGAAACTCGAACTTTACTTAGGAAGGGTTTCGAGGCCTGTTTTGTCGACCCGAAACCCGATCGGGTTGGGGGTTTTTCGGTCCGACCCGACCCGACCGATGCCCACCCCTAGTTTTTAGTAGAAAACAACTTTGAAAAGTTACAGCTTCCGTCCTACAAACGTTTTGACGATTTACTCATAGTTAGAGAACAAATTAAGATTTGACATCTAAATTAAAAACATACTACTATTTCTTAGGAATCTAATCGCCTAAAATGCACATTTGTTGGACCAATGACCAATTTTATATGAATTTTACAAAAACAGTGCGCAAAACCCGTTTTAACACGACTAGTTTTGGAAATACACTATTTCGAGCCCCTTAAAGTCACAATTAGATCTCGTTGTAAACTAGGAAGTTGTTCTAGACACAGAGAGCTTTCCATCGATATATTATACACCTCAATCAGACCAATGAGTGAGTGATTTTATACGGATTTTTCAACAAACAGAACTTTATGCTTAGATCTAAGTCCGAAACCCGATGAACCCGACCCGATGAACCCGAAAACCGATTAGACCCGAAGTCCGAAACTCGAACTTTACTTAGGAAGGGTTTCGGGGCCTGTTTTGTCCACCCGAAACCCGATCGGTTTGGGGGTTTTTCGGCCCGACCCGACCCGACCGATGCTCA
>JAWVWS010000217.1:0-18000 GCA_033807775.1 Saussurea involucrata
AATCGGTGGTTGATTTCGGTGGACAGAGATTTGAATCTCGGTGTAAACAAGTCGGTGTATACTTTTCTACCGAAGTTCAAGAAAGATGTTGGTGTAGCTGTTTTTGAACACCGAAAAGACTTCGGGGTTAAGGTTTTAAGAGGCGTCGGTGGACTTTAGGATATAAACAAGAGATTAAGTCCACCGATATGTGATTTCGGTGGAGGCTTCGGAGTTGAAGCGGAGGTGGGTTTCAGTGTAGAAAGCACACAAATTTGAACACACAGAATTGGAACTTAAGGCCACCAAAATGTTATTTCGGTGGAGGAAAAGATGTCGGTGAAGAAGGCGAAAAGAGAAAGGTGTCTACCGATGAGAGATCGGTAGAAAGAGAGCACATAGTTATTGAAAGTTGCACTCCAAGTTCACTTATGAGAAAGTTGAACCTGGCTTCATCTAGGGGTTTGGTGAACAAATCAGCAAGCTGTAGATCGGTGGGAATGAAATGTAACTCAATGTCTCCTTTGGATATGTGATCCCTAATGAAGTGATATCTGATATCTATGTGCTTGGATCTGGAATGAAGAACAGGATTGTTTGCAATAGCTATTGCACTTGAATTATCACACAGAATTGGGACTTTGGAGAAGATTTGAGCATAGTCCCTGAGTTGGTTTCTCATCCACAGGATCTGAGCACAACAGCTTCCAGCAGCTACATATTCAGCCTCAGCAGTAGAGGTTGACACAGAGTTTTGTTTCTTGCTGGACCAACTTACCAATTTACCACCAAGAAGTTGGCAGCTTCCTGTAGTACTCTTTCTATCAATCTGGGAACCTGCATAATCTGAATCTGAATACCCAATTAGTTCAAAACCCGAGTCTTTGGGATACCAAAGACCTAAGTGCAAGGTACCCTTGAGATACCGAAAAATCCGTTTTACAGCCTTTAAATGTGATTCTTTAGGATTGGCCTGATAACGGGCACATAGACAAGTAGCAAACATAATATCCGGTCTGCTAGCAGTTAAGTACAGAAGAGAACCAATCATTCCTCTATAAAGAGTAACATTAACAGATTCACCTTTAAGATCAGCATGGAGTTTCAAAGGTGGTGCCATGGGTGTTTTCATAGGAGAGCTATCTAAAAAGTTGAATTTCTTCAGAAGGTCACGAATATATTTACTTTGGTTTATAAAAATTCCTTCTGAAGTTTGTTTGACCTGAAGGCCCAAAAAGAATGTAAGCTCTCCCATCATGCTCATCTCATATTCACTCATCATGAGGGAGGCAAACTCGTCACATAGTGATTCATCAGTGGCACCAAAGATGATGTCATCAACATAGATTTGGACAAGAATGAGATTACCTGAGGTTTCCTTGATGAAGAGAGTGTTGTCAATTTTACCTCTGGAATATCCATGCTTTAGAAGGAAGTTGGCAAGAGTGTCATACCAAGCACGTGGAGCTTGCTTGAGACCATAAAGTGCCTTGTCAAGTCTGTACACATAGTCTGGATGAGCTGGGTCTTCAAAGCCAGGAGGTTGTTTCACATAGACTTCCTCTGCAAGTTCCCCATTGAGGAAGGCACTTTTAACATCCATTTGAAAGACCCTAAAATTTCGGTAGGCAACATGAGCCAGAAAGATTCTTATTGCTTCAAGTCTTGCAACAGGGGCAAATGTTTCATCATAGTCAATGCCCTCTTCCTGTCTGTATCCTTGAGCTACTAGTCTGGCCTTGTTTCTGATAACTGTACCATCTTTATCCATTTATTCCTGAAGATCCATTTGGTTCCAATTATCGTCTTCTTTCGGGGTCTGGGAACCAATCTCCAAACTTTGTTTCTCTCAAATTGAGAAAGCTCTTCTTGCATGGCAGTGATCCAACAGGGATCTGCTAGGGCTTCATCAATCTTTTTGGGTTAAATAAGAGAGAGAAAAATCACACAGAGACAAATATTTCCAACTCCTCTACGTGTTTGAACACCTGCTTGTTGATCACCGATGATTTGATCTATTGGGTGATCTTTGGTCCAT
Organism: Saussurea involucrata; assembly: GCA_033807775.1. NCBI lineage: Eukaryota > Viridiplantae > Streptophyta > Magnoliopsida > Asterales > Asteraceae > Saussurea > Saussurea involucrata. The sequence goes on from JAWVWS010000217.1 coordinate 2,018, forward strand.
TTGGTTGCAGGAGGTAAAGGTGGTGGAATGATTTGTGTTTGGGGTGAAGAAGTAGTGGGATCAGAGGTTCGGTGGGAGGCAATGGGATCGGTGGACGATATGGGATCGGTGGAAGGATGTGCGTCGGTGGGAAACGGCACATCGGTGGGGACATGGTCAATTTCGGTGGGAGATATAGAGGATGACCCAACTTGATTATTTGCGGTAGAAGGAATTGATGGGTTCAATGGAATGGGAGAAGCATCAGTGGAGTTGGTTTGGGGAGCATTACCGATGCATGAGGAGATCCATCTGTGTAGTTCATCATCATCATTTGAAAGAGATGAGGATCTCAAATCATCAAACTTGACATGAATAGATTCATCAATGCATTTTCTCCTGAGGTTGAACACACGATATGCTTTGGAGGATAGAGAGTATCCAACAAATATTCCTTCATCAGCTTTGGGATCAAACTTCCCAAGATTGTCACGGTCATTTAGAATAAAGCACACACAGCCAAAAACATGAAGAAAACCAATGTTTGGTTTTCTGCCATGGAAAACTTCATATGGGGTTTTATCATGTCTTTTGGATATCACAGACCTATTTTGGGTAAAGCAAGCAGTATTAACAGCTTCAGCCCAAAAATATGTGGGTAGATTGGATTCACTGAGCATGGATCTTGCAGCCTCACATAGAGTTCTGTTTTTCCTTTCCACCACTCCATTTTGCTGAGGAGTACGGACTGCAGAGAAGTTTTGAGAAATTCCTTTCTCAGTGAAGAAGTCTTCAAGAGCACTATTTTTGAATTCAGTGCCGTTATCACTTCTTACCGAACGAACAAGTTGACCATTAAGAACTTCATTTTTCTTGACAAAGTTGATGATTTCTTCAGTTGCATCACTTTTATACCTGAGAAAAGACACCCAAGTATATCTAGTAAATTCATCAACAATCACAAGAATGTACCTTTTGCCTCCTAGACTTGGAGTGCTGACTGGTCCACATAGGTCCATGTGCAGCATCTGCAGAGGAAGAGTGATGGAAGAGCATTGCTTGGTCTTGAAGGAGGTTTTGGTGAGCTTCCCTTTTTCACATGCATCACACAGCTTTTCTTTGACAAAATTCAGCTTTGGCATGCCAGTCACCAACTCTTTATTTGAAATTTTGTGGAGAGTTTTGAAATTAAGGTGAGAGAGGCGTTTATGCCACAACCAGTTCCTTTTGGATGAGTCATCTGACACAAAGCAGACATTGGATGAATTGTTGCTTAGTCCCATGTCAATGACATAGACATTTTCCATCCTTTTACCAGATAATACCACGTTAAAGTTCTTGTCCACCACAATACAGACACAAAGTTCAAAGATAACTTTATATCCAAGATCACACAGTTGGCTAATGCTGAGAATATTATGCATGAGGCCTTCAACAAATGCCACTTTATTGAAAGTGACAGATCCATTAGTGAGAGTTCCATAACCTTTGGTGTAGCCTTTAGAGTTATCACAAAAAGTGACAGATGGACCTTTTCCAGACACATAGTTGATGAGAAGAGATTTGTTTCCCGTCATGTGGCGTGAGCACCCACTATCCAGATACCATATTTGATGGTGCTCAAAAACCTGCATGCACACACAGATTAGTTCTTTGGTACCCATTTTGTAATGGGTCCTTTGGGGTTAGAAGAAAACGAGTCCTTAGGTTTGGTTCTATCTATTCTTTCCTTGGGACAATCCTTAGCCATGTGAAACGTGTCCCCACAGTTATAGCATTTTCTATAGATAAAAACCTTTTTAACACTGTGACCACTTTTCCTGTTTTGGCTTTTAACATTAGTTTTTATGACCTTGTTAGAAGAGAACAAAGCAGAATGTTTGGACCCAAGAATTCCTTTGTCAGTGTAGTGGGTTGGAGAGTTGGAGGATTCTTTGGAGTTTGACTTTTTCAAAAGCACTGATCTTGGAATTGGAAGAATAGAAGAGTTACCAGAAAAATTCTTTGGAGTAAATCTTTTGGGATGGAAATCGGCCACAGATTCGACCACCGATTTCCCTTTGTCAGAAGATGAAAAACTTTTTGTGGGAACTTGAGGTTCTCTTTTGGGAATCTTTGAGGGCTTAGGTTCAGAGTATTCATCTATGTGAATAGATTTTAACAACTCATGGAGAGGTATGGGAGGATCATCGGTGTTGACATCGGTGGGGTTTGATCTTTTCAGCAAGATGACTTTTGAGGAGTTAGAGGATGAGGCTTCATCAATGGTTGATCCTTTTGAGAGATCAAGGATGAGTTTTGAAACGTCATCAGAGTCATGTTCCTCAAAGAATTGATTTGAGGATGCATCTTTTGCTTTTATAAATATTCCATATTTTAGAGCTTCACCCAGATCTAAAGAATTTAAGGAGATGGAATCACAAGAACTTGAAACAGAGGCATCATCCCACACACTGGAGATAGGAATAAGTGCATGGGAAGAAGCTTCAGGATGGACTTTGCCAAATCCTAGACCGATTTTGCTATTTCCACCGACTAGACTTTGAAAGAGTTGTTCAAGATTTTTTGAAGAATCTGTCCATTTTCTTACAACCTCTTGCTCTCCTTTAAGTTTCTTAAAAAGTGAGTTCTTTTCTTTTGAAATCACATGATTTATTGTTTTCAAGTCCTCAAGCTCAGCTTTGATTTCCTCAAATTTTTTAAGCTTAGACATGCAAATTTCAAGTTCAGATTTGAGTTGTTTCACTTGAGCAGATTTTCTATTCTTGCTATCTTTGACAGAATAAAAGTCTTTAGTTAAAGATTCATACGCATCTATCTTTTCACTATCTGTCATATCATTAAAAGGATGTACCTGAGCATAAGTTGTCGAGCACCCAGTCGACACAAGAGCCATTGGAGAGGTAGCTTTTTCAGAATCCTCCATCTCTTCAGAAATGGCCATGAAGCACATATTGTGAGAATCACTGTCAGAGGTGTCTTCTTCATCCCAGTCATGAGTTTCTGCCATTAGACCTTTTCCTTTTCTTTCAAGACCCTCACTCCTTTCTTTCTCTTTCTTGTACTTGGCTTTATACTTCTCAGCGCGCTCCCGATGGTCTAAGGAAGAGGATTGGGAATCCTTTTTGGAAAAGGTTGATTTGAAAGGATTATTTCTGGGTTTATCATTCTTTGAAGAATATTTGTCAGAGGATGGGTTCCTAGACTTAGTAACATGCTTGCTCCTACACTCAGATGCAAAGTGTCCTTTCTTGCCACAGTTATAGCACTCTTCATTTGACTTATCAGATGAAGTCTTGGAAGATGAAGATTTTCTAAAATTTCTGGATTTGATGAAAGGACAAAATTTGTTCTTAGAGCCAACCATCATTGCCATTTCTTCAGACAATTGTTCAACCATAATTTCCTCACCTTCATCATCAGCATCACTAAGATATGCCTCCGTTTGGTGGGTAGAGTTATTTTGGCTGTCATTGTCAGAGTCTGATGACGGATAGGTAATTCTAGGAACATTTTGAGATTTCTTGGAACTTTCACTGACAAGAGCTATAGAAGAGCTCTTTATCTCTTTGATGAAAGATTTCCTTTGTAACTTGGTTTGCTCAAAATTGAAGAGAGTTCCATACAGGACAGTTAAGGGCATGAACTCAAGGTCCTTGGTAGTTTTAATGCAAGTACATATATTCTCCCAAAATTCTAAAAGACAATCCATGAACTTGCTTAAGACTTCCTCATTATCATAGACTCTGCCCAATAACTTCAGATCATTTAAAAGAGAGTTGAAACGATTATAGTAGCTAGGAAGCGATTCTCCTTTTTCAAAAGCAAAGAGTTCATATTTTCTAATAAGACCAATCTTTTTACATTTCTTTACTTCCACTGTACCCTCGTACAGTACACACAGTGTGGTCCACATCTCTTTAGCAGTTTCAAAGTTAACCAGAGAGTGATAGACCTCATCAGGAAGTGAGAGTGCAATAATTGTTCTTAGCTTAGAGTCGAGAGAAACCAAACGTTTTTCCTCATCAGTATATTTCTTAGGATTTTTGAGGATGTAACGACCAGTAGCACTTGATTTTTCTTCATCAGAATCACTAGAGATTTCTTTTTCCATGGTTTCTTTACCAGGCCTCTGCGTTTCATAGCGAGCCCAAACTCTGGGGATGATAGGTCCCTCTTTGAGAATGGTTGGATATCTAGTATCCACTCCTTCCACGAATAGCATCATGCGGCTTTTCCACAGAGAAAAGTTGTTAGCATTAAACTTAGGCGGTTTTGTTATGGAGCCATTCTCAGAAAAATTGTTTTGAAAAGAGTTTTCAATGGTTGAGGAAGAAGAGGCAGCCATCGCAGATCAAGTTTATGGAGTTAAACTTTCCGCTCTGATACCACTTGTTAGTCCCAGATGGCTTAACAAGTATTGTAGAAGGGGGGGGGGGGGTTGAATACAATACTCAAAATTTTCACAATTTTAATTCTTTTATTGAAAATCTTTCAACTAGAATTACACAAAGAAACTTAAAGACTGTTGCGGAAAAGAACAGATAAACTATTCTAACAATCTTTCACAAAGTATACTAAACAAAACAGCAGAGAACACTAAGAGCAAAGCTATAAAGTTATCAAGCAATATGAAAATCTTGCACTGAGAGAAATCCAGAAAGCGTAGTAATGCATGGGGAGGTCTTCTTCCTTTTATAGTGGGATGGAGTGTACCGAGCATTAAATGCTTGGGACACTTGTCATCACCATATTTGCTGAGGATGTTGACTTCTTAAAAGCTGAGATGTCCATATCACCTTTTACTAGATACTAGGAATAGAACCCATGCTGTTGACAGGGACTTGAACTGATAATGGATAAAAGGACAAATAGTCACTTTTATCTGGCAAAGGATATTGTCCCATAATAAATGATCTTCTTGGAATATCCCAAAACATTTGCACCGATGAGGTTCCACCGATACAATTGACCTTGGAACTTGAAACAATATGTAAAGAGAAAATCACTTATTTTGATAACACATAGTTCCCACCGATTTGAGAGTCCTCATCGGTGGGTTGTGGTCCACCGATTTCTGAAAACAACTTCGGTGGGAGGAAGTCCACCGAACTTTGATGGAACATCGGTGGAGAGAATGTCCACCGAATTGTGAGGATAAACTCGGTGGACAATGACTTGTTTGTTTGTTGAGAAGAGTCTTCTATTTTCCGCAAGTAGAGAGTCTTCAAGCTTGGTTTCGGTTGATCTTCGACTTCACCGAACATTTGCTATTTTGTACAAGTCATGTAAAGAACTAAACTAAAATATTCAAAGTAGGATTTTTAGGGAAAACATCGGTGAGTCAATTTCAAATCTTTGGTGACCCAACAATCTCCCCCTATTTGAATTTGAGCTCCTTTCTTTAGAATATTTAAGAGTGTTGAAAAGGTAAAATGCATTTTGACCCTTTTTACTCTTTTTGGGTTCTTTTCACATAGACCATTCTTTTTGTTCTTTTTGATCCTTTTCTTTTGTATGAGTATGTATACTATGTACAATATTTACACGTAAATATAAGTAAGGTTATGTACCAAAAAAAATTCAAATAGAAAGGCACTTGTATTTAGATAAGTTTTCTCGTACAAACATAAGAAGAGAAACAGACTTTTACAAGGACCATTGAGAGAGAGAACCTACTTCTTAGAAGATTGTCTGCGCTTGATTTCTTCCAACACATTTCTGAAGAAAGGTTGAGCTTCGAGAATGTTTGGAAATAGGTTGGTGATGCCTTGAAGAAACAGGGTGTCAGCTATGGCAATTTGAGCAAATCTGAAGAAAGCACGACGACCGTAACCATCATTGAAGAACAGCCCGGGAACCGGTGAGAGGCTCAAAGTCGTAGTAGGATATGGCACCGAAGTAGGGAGGGAAAGATTTAAGTTGCTCACATTTGGAATCTTCCCTTCCGTTGCCATTTCTTTAAACACCTTGTCGATAGAATTCTTGACTATGGGAAGACGAATTTCTTCTTTCATCGATTGAAGTTTCGCCCTTTCATCGGAGGAAAGGATGATGTTGTGTTTTCTTTTGATCTCCTTCATCCTTTCCATCAAACCTTCAATGCATTTGATAAAAGTGTCTTTCTTCGGGTTTGCACTTTTGACTAGATGTTTAGAGATCTCATACCATTCGATGAGGCCGAGATTTTTGAGATGAGCATCTGTTAAACTTTTCAGCGAACCATCTTAGAACAGTATTCGAAGGAGTGACGAGCAATCTCGAACATCTATTTTTCGAATTTCAAAGAAAGGGTTTCGAGTGGATTAGGAGAAGGGACAAAAAGTTTATGATGGATTGGGTGACTTGGCTGTCGAACCCAGCCGTGTAGCACCCAAGACGCATGTAAACTACGGGTCAAACTTGAAGGCCAGGAGGAACGGACGTTCACTATTTTTGGCTGTTGCAGTGGGGGGTTTTGGTGATCGAGTTGCGCTGTGTAGAGGGGACTGATCGCTGCTAATTGTCGGACTACAGTCGATCGCTACAAGCTCTCTGTCGGGGTCTGTTTGCTGCTCGCAAGCTGCTTCGACAATGGGGTGGGATCTTGGTCTGTATGATTTTTTGGCCCCTCTTATTTGTTTCGATTTGTTTTATGTAATCTGATAGTTTCCTGTTTTGAATTGGTTGTGTACTGTTGCTACTGTTGTATCCCTTGGTGGTCTTGTTTTTTTGGTGGTTAATAAAGTGCTTTGATGATGCCTTTAAAAAAACTGGAAAGAAAGTTTTGAAATGAAAATCGACAATATTTTTCTTCTTTCATTTCATTGAAAAACGCATTAAAATGCACATATCGCGAGTTTGAGACAAAGGTTTTAGGGTTTTAGGGATTGGGATTAATGGAATCCGGTTTTTATAAGCCGGATTTGAAGTGTTTTTTAGTAAAATGTGTTTTTAGTCCTTATATTTTGTTAAAGTTTGTGATTTGCATTTCTATTGTTTAAAAATTACGGTTTTTGTTCTTATGGCTTATAATTTGTTGTTATTTTTATCTTTATGATTTATAATTCATTGTTCTTTTGATCTATTTGGTTTACATTTATTCTATTGTTCTAGTCACCCATACTTAAAAGGTAAAAATTAATCCAACGACGAAAATAGCAATAATTTGCAAACTATAAGAACGAAAATTGCAATTTTTAAACCACAAGAATGAAATCGAGTTTTTTAACAAACCACATAGACGAAAATCACAATTTACTTGGGGGGGGGGGGGGCTTTATTTCGGGCTTGGGATTAATGGGCTCTAGATTTTATAAGCCGGATTTAAAGTGTTCTTTTAGTAAACCATAAACCTGGCTTCTATGGTTAATTTCGAAATTACAAGATTACTATCGTGGTTTGCAAAAATGTACAGGTTTTGGTCTCTCTTTAAAGACCGTTAAAATGAAGAACATTTTTTTCCTTTTATCAATTTTTATCTTTTACCCAATTAAAATAAATTTTACGATTTGGTATTTGTGGCTTTTGATTAAACCATCTACCGTTATTCATCTTCTCCACCCTCTCCATCCCCCACTTCCCAAAACCCCTGATTTATCTTTCCCTTCTCCACGTTCTCCCCTGCAAAACCCTAATTTCTCTCTCAAAACCCCACTCCTCCATTCTTAGATGATTGAAATCAGTTTCCTTTCTCCTCCACGACCTCTTCCCCACGTTCTGCAATATGGCACGAACTCCTCTCCTCTCCACCTCCTGAATTCTCTCCCACGAAGTCGGCTTCAACCTCCGGTTATGGAGTTTCAAATCCCTCCTATAAATACATGGAAACACCTTCTTCTTCGGAATGCGATTTACCCAACTCGATTTGGAAGCACCTTCTTCTTGTATCAGAGGTATCTTTCGCTAATTTATGTCTTTTTTGCTTCAATTTCATCTGAAATTTCTGCTGCTCCAAAAGCCCCCAAGGTTTGAAGGTTTTAAGGTTTTAAATTGAAATGGGTAGTCTGTTGACCCATATTTGATGTTCGTTGTTTTAGAGTTACTGCTCTTTTTCTCAAATGGTTGAACTACACACCCTATTAATATTGAATCTACAGCCACTGGTTCGAGAGAGTCATTCGGTATCAGTTAGGCCCAAAGTCACTGCTTCATATTTTTATTTACAATCCAAGATGCACAAAACTACGAAAGAATACATCGAAAATATCATATTTTTATTTACAATCCCATGTACTAAAAGTTCACGAAACTCAGCTGGAAATTTGACAAAATCAAATAACAAGAAGAACTTACTCAACACCTATGAAAAATAAAGTTCTTTTAGTATTTTTTTTAGAAGTTATCCATAGCAGGTTCAGGAATCAATCTCAATTCTCAGTATCCATTTTATGGGTTTCTTAAGTTATCACTTGTACTTTCTGTTAATGGATGCAAGATTTACTAACTAAAAAGAGGTTCAGCAGTTCTACATTTTGCATTGAAAGTTCATCAAGATTCACATGACTCCATTTACATCCTTCCCCGATCTAACTGTCACTTTCAGCAGAGGTTCTCGATTACTTGAATACTATAATACAAATACCCACAAGAATATCTAAAGAAAAATCAATGTTCATGTGAATTCTTTTTGTTACCTTAAGCTTAGGACTCCCACTTGGTAGGAAAATATTTTCATCAAATATTGGAAAAGACAGTGTTGTATCATCAGTCTTATCAGCTTCATGAACTCCCTTTTTTCCAAACCTTATGTTTTTTAATCTATCCTGCCAATCTTGCTTTGTTTTAATCGGCTCTGGCAACCACTTTGCATTCTTTTCCTGTAGACAGTACCAAAGATAAATGGAGAAACGTGTTGATGGAAAACATGGTATTGATGCTTCAAAGGTCGACAGTTTAAGTGTCGAAGTACTCTCGTGTGGTCAAGCCTTTGAACTACTTTTAGTTTATTGTCCCCCTATTTGCATATTTGAGCATCTAGGTAATCCGTAATGCTCAATTGGGTTTCTGCTACTCGATTCCATGAGAATACAAGAAGTTTTTTTTTAATTTCGAGATGTCCATAAAAACTGGAAGGTCTCCTTTTTCTCACTTTAAAAGATAAAATTGCCTACTTGCTCATAATCAATGTTGCAAACTATTGATTCTACTCTTTTTTACTTACGGTCCATGAAAATCCCTTTTCTCTTATTATTGAAAGATATCTTGGACAAATGACTAATCGTCAAACATTTGTATGGAATAATGGGTTGATTCAAATTAGAACATTGCGATTTTGATGGGATGGAAGGAGTATAATTAAGTGTTCAATTTTCTAGCTATGTTATTACTTACTTTAATAATTGTAGATGTCAAGTTCTTATGAACTTGCCATAGGTGTGTATCTTTTACTCACCCAACTCTTTTGAAACTTGTGTTGCCATTTATTGGAAAGTAGGGCCATGATACTCAACTAGCTACCTTGCTATGGACCTAACCTTTTACAGCATGTAGACCAGAGCAGAGAGGGAGGAGTATTTTCATATGATCAAACATGGGCATCTGGATACATGACTAGCATCACAGATCTACTAAAGGCTATCATTCTAACTTCCTTAACTGGTCGTATTCATGTGGCCTTATTTTCTTCACCCCTTCCCTGGTGAATAATGTAGCCATTCCCATTTTGATCATACCTTAGGACAAGTGATACAAAGAGAATTAGAGAGTTAACCGGGTCTTTCTCTAATATTTGTGGCAAACCTTGGTGCATCAAGATTTTTTTTGTTGATTATCATTATAATTTTTTATAAAAGACAATAGGTTTATATATCAAATTCAAAATAATGTTTTCATTGTGATTAAAAAAAATAAAAAATTGATTTCGGCAGTAGCAGGTTTGACCGCCATGTACAAAGGTAGTTCGAGAAGTTGGAGTATTCTAAATCGAGCAAGAGGATGAAGGAATATTAAATCATCCACAATATATGGTTTCCATAAGTAAAAAGTAGAGTTCTTATAAGTATATGTTATTTTATCAGTATATATTTTGATTCTAAACTAACATCTTTTTCATGTCAATCCTATCCCAGTGGATGGTCTAAAGGATCTTTAAAATTGTGTTCTTGTATGTTGGTGGTATGGTGTTGTAGGCCACTTAAAAGCATGTGATGGTAACAACATCTACTGTCATTGCCATGAAAGTAGTAAGTTTGTATAAACTTTCTTCTTGTGAAAATACATATCAACATATACACAATTACTTCGTTTAGTGTATATGCTTATGAATTATATACCCAGCATGCTATTTCATCAACTTTGTTACATTTCTAAAAAGTATCGAGGATGACCTTTAATATCATGTGCAGGTTGTTTGAGTTGTATGGTCAAGAGAAAAAAAAAGTTAAGCCAAAGACCTAAACCTCTCCAAGACGTGGGGATCACAGAGGTGCCTAGCTTTTAGCACTGATGGATCTAGATTTGTTACCAGAAGGGTGGATATAATTAACATCAAAAGATTGTAAAGAAGGTGAAAACACAAACTTAATTAGCATCTTATTTCTTTTTCGGATCCCAGTAGTATAGTTATGAAAAGATTTCTGCATTCACATGGGTTCGGAGTATTTTATGGACCTAGCAACTTCTTGATTCATTTACGCGTTGTTAGCCTTTGAATTCAACATGATGCTTTATATTCGAAGCTCTCTCTATATATGTCATGTTGAAGTTTAAGAATCAATAACAACTGTTCTTAACTGCTACTTAGATTCAAGTACCCCTGCTTATCATCTCCTGGAAACGTTTGCTCGACTTTGCACGTTGAATCTTAAGCTGGTTCTGAAGTTCTTGATGAAATCATTTGGTTGTTTATCAATGTTTATTCTCTCTTCCATCACTTCAAATCTCCTGGGCACTCTTTGTTTCATCTCACCCTTTCTTGAACTTCCAGCCACAGACCCCCTGTACCATTCTCCATTATTGTTGCTGATCTTTAGAGAGAGAGAGAGAGATGCAGTGGTTATCTGTGCATGGGTATAGATACATGCATATATTATATAGGGGAAAGAAAGTGAGAGTATGTGTTAGTTAGGCTACTGCATACAAAAAAGTGATGATTACAACTTACAACTCCATATTTCTGCATATTTTATGGGCAAAGTTTTCTATAAACCATTTGGTGGCACATATTTAATTGCAATCAAGTATGATTACCAAATGTTTCCTTAAACCATTTGGTGGCACATATTTAATTGCAATCGTGTCACCATTCGTGAGTCCGTAATTTTCTTTAGCTACATCGAAACAATTAGTCGTGACACAGAACCCCTAGGCTAGATGACTGGAGTTGAGGGTAAAATATTCTATTTATGGGTGGTATTGTCTATCAAGTGATCAAGATACTTAAGGGTCGTTTACTAAATTAGAATAAATTAACTTGCTTTTTATGTATAGTTCCTATATGGAATATGAGAGTCTGGAAGCCGTCAAGATGTCTAATTCATTTGGTTCATTTTACTATCCGTCTATCTTTATGAAATTTTCTGGCAGTCACTATTTTTCATCATGTAAGCATAGTTTTTGAGTATTCTTACCATATCTTTTACAAATGATTTTACGTTTAACATATATTTCAGATTTTATTTATGAACTAGTATGAGAACCGCGCGTTGCGCGGTAGTAGATGTACCGAATACTAATATGTAGATAGTACATATGAATTAAAAGTTAACTTTTAAACATAACAATCAGTAAATCTTAATCAAATGATTTATTTGTAAAAAGTAGAACTTAATTAAGATGAATAAATATATAAAATGAGCAACATTAACGATGAGATATAGATAATTTATGCATTATATTTAGTGACGTTGCAATGCATGTCCACTCTGCAAATACGACATGCTCCAAATGTTAACATGGAGTGCAATGATCCAAACATTTAAATAGAAGTGGTTCAAACACCTTCAAACCACAAAACAATAACCAAAATAAAGCCTAATACATAAAAACAATTAAGATAAACCAAAACAACCTACGTAGATCCATCTTCATAAGATTCAGCATGGTAAGTTTTCTCACCCCAGTTTCCTCTTTCACATTAAGTGGTGTGTTCCTATGAAAGAGGAGGGAAAGATAAAAGTAGATGAAGATATACATACAAACATATGTTTATATAAATTTTGCAGAGATTACGTGGAGAATAATTGGGTTAAAATCTTTGAAGTCAAATATATGTAGATCAGAGGTTTGAATCGAAGTTATGGAAACATATAATAAAAGAAAGTGAAGTTCTTCACAGTTTATAAAATGTTAGAATGAAGATATGAAAGTGATAGCTACGAAAGACCACCCCTTTTACCAAAAGTGTATTTCCTGTTAGCAAATGATAAATTCTTTTCCAATATGGATGTAATTAAAATGAAGTGAACATTATTGTTGGATCATATTGATTGAATAATAGAAGATATCCAAACATATTACATGAATCATTACAACTACATAAAGTGAGAACTACTTGCATTGTGACAATTTGGATGCAAAAGCTACTTCATCCTAACTTCAATCATCGATGTCACTCGTTCCAAACTTCTGTGATGGACGATAAAAAGCTAAATCCATATAAGTATAAAAGCAGTAATGCTTGCAAGTGAAACATTCATAAAACCATTTATCTATACACATAGGATGATTACCTTTCTGTAGTGTTGCTTGGTCTAGAACTCCAAAATGTTGGAACAATTTCATTATTCTGGTTGTTATCAGAATAAATATCAGCTGTAACATTTAGCTACAACACATAACATAATTATTCTGTTAGGCTCTATGGTTCTGTCTTTCGCTTTTTCTCACCGGTTTATAACATGTCTTTGTCATGTCCTACACTATCAAAGGTAAAACATGGAATTTCAAGTTTTGGAACGAAATGCAAATAAAGATAAACATCAATATACCACACTTGAAACGACCGTAAACACTTCCAGGGCTTTCCATAAGTTTTTGCAGCCTTAGAAAATACAATTTCCTCACCAATCATCCATTAATTAATCAAGACCAAGTAACTGGGGATTTTTACTATACATACATGAAAGAAAAAACCTTATTTTAAGAATATATGCAGATGTATAGAGAGAAAATAACCCATAAATCTTTATTTAAATAATGAGAGAAATATTTTTGTTATTGGAAGGAAAGTCCAACCTGTATAACATGATTCTTGAAGTTGACATGCTCTTTCTCCTTCCTGCTTCTGCTACTGTACTCTACATATAGTCCAACTCCCAAGCAAATGATACAACACTTGCTGTATGATTTCTGAAGCCATTCCCAATTAAGAGAGAGTATAAAAAAGTTAAAGAACTTGTGCCACCTTAAAAACAAACCAAAAACAAAAATCAATCTTTCATGTAAAAGAACCCTTAAAAATTTAAGCGAGAAAGCTGCCCAGAGTGCCATTTTTATACAAACATGTGTTCAAATAATAAGCAAAAGATGAGAATACTCTAATGGTAGAATTAAGGGGTGATTATATATTAACCTTATTTGAAGCACAACTGAACCAAGCATCATAAACAGAGCCACCATACCAAAGAAGCCGGAAAACCGACTAATCTACCTCTCTATCATCAACCTCATTTCCACCTTTTATTTTACCTGCTGTTACAACGACTTCTTCACGTTGCTTGTTGCTAGCAGGAACCATTTTGTTAATGAGACCTGAACCAGTAACATCAACCTGTAATCACAAAAACACACTATAAAAACAAACTGGAACAACGAAATATTGATCATATCGAAATTTCGACAGGAGTAATACTTTTACACATCAAATGCCCACAAAAATTATAAACAGTTAAAATGAAAATAACATCATACCTGATCAGAAGCATAACATAAATGTTTGAAATCTACGATAGATGATCCATTGAATGAAGTAACAATCAAAAACTTCTTTTTATTTGATGAAACTACGGAAACAGATATCATCATTGGGGAAAGAAGAAATCACCTAAAAAGTATATCATATTAATCGATTCAGTTAGGTTTTAACTGATCCATGCCACTGCAGAGATGTGCAGTAGCAGTTAGAAGTTTCTAATGCAGAAATTAGTAAAATCATTTAATCAAAAGACATGACATAAATAAAAACCCTACTCACCTTTCTTATACAACCGGTCAACATTATCGGATCGCGTCAAGTAACTTGTTGGTCCATCGCATAGCATATATAATGAACTCTTTATCCTCCTTTATCTAGAAATGTTAATAAAAAGTTAACACAGTTTGTGTACAACTACAAATAAATTATCGATGTATGACATTAAAGATGTCGAAGAAAGAAGAGAACACCGAAATGCTCCAAAATTGGTCGTAAGGAGAATTATTAATGATTGTTGAGTGAGATTTGGTATATTTATAGTACAAAATCATCCAAAGGTATAAAAGGGCCATGTATTTGTTTATGCAAATACAAAATTAAAGGTCTTTCTATTAAATGTTTGGAAGCTGGTTTCTTTACCTTTAAGCATCGATTCAGTTAGGTTTTAACTGATCCATGCCACTGCAGAGATGTGCAGCAGCAGTTAGAAGTTTCTAATGCAGAAATTAGTAAAATCATTTAATCAAAAGACCCGACATAAATAAAAACCCTACTCAACTTTCTTATACAACATTATCGGTTTGCGTCAAGTAACTTGTTGGTCCATCGCATTGCATATATAATGAACTCTTTATCCTCCTTTATCTAGAAATGTTAATAAAAAGTTAACACAGTTTGTGTACAACTACAAATAAATTATCGATGTATGACATTAAAGATATCGAAGAAAGAAGAAAACACCGAAATGCTCCAAAATTGGTCGTAAGGAGAATTATTGATGATTGTCGAGTGAGATTTGGTATATTTATAGTACAAAATCATCCAAAGGTATAAAAGGGCCATGTATTTGTTTATACAAATACAAAATTAAAGGTCTTTCTATTAAATGTTTGGAAGCTGGTTTCTTTACCTTTAAGCATATAATCTTCAAATGAAAACACTCACAACCCCCTCCCCAATCTAGTCACATTTAAACTATAAGATCAAACCGAATTAGCAAGATACTCACAAACAAAGAATAACTTACACTTGGATTCAATTGCTTGTGGACAATTTTAAGCATCTCAGTATCATAAACTAATAAGATTAGTAAACATATTTTACAAAAAAGAAATTAGTCAAGTGAACAGTACCTCTACCTTTGGAGGGAGCTTTCACATCCAACTTTTTCATCGCATCGTCTTCTCCTCCTTAATCAAGTTAAAAGATATCATTTGAACGAACATTGCAAACATACAATTGATGGTTATAATATGGTCATTTGAAAAACCAATGACCAATGACCATTGAAACTCGTATTCACTTACCCGAGTAAGCGCTTGGTAAACGACCCTAAGAAAACAAAAGTTGCAATAAGTATAAATCTGAGAAAGGCATTGACAATAAGATTAATATTATATTTACCTTAATATAATTAATATGAACGGCTCCAATCTAAATACTACCAGAAAAGTAAAATAGGGCATAGGCAATATGTTAATTTTGGATGTAAAAGAAATAAAAAACCAGGAAAACATATCTATAAAAACTAAGCCAAGACAAAAAAAAATGCATCTTCTCTGATGCGCCTCCAAGTTGAAGTTACCAAATATGGGAAAACGCAACAACGTTAGATGATGGTTGCCCTGATATTTCTGCGATGCTTTCGAGTGTTAGCCCTAACGATTTAACATGTAGATGGAAGAATAAGAATATATGATGTAGATGGAGAGAAAGAGTAGAAAGACGTACAAATTGAAAGATCAAGGGATTGAGAAGAAGAAGTGTACCAGGGTCATATGAAGAGTTTAGAGATAGCCCTAATCCAGAATGACCGATATAACTTGCTCATAATGGAACACACTGTTCCATAAGCAATTCCTGGTTGTCGGCGGTGTTGGGCGGTGCCTGGTGTTCGCTGGTGGGTAGAGGCGATTTGAACAAAGAGGGATTTCGATTGGAGGTCGCTGGT
>JAWVWS010000218.1:0-27928 GCA_033807775.1 Saussurea involucrata
CACCATGAATTGTAGGTGGCGTATGGGATATACCGGATGTGTGAGTCGTCGTGGAATGGTGGGATTGGCATCCATGTGTTGTCGAACGGCAAGCGAAAGGAATCGCGGATATGGAAGAAACTTCGTCTGTTTGGTGCCGCCGATATGTCGGATGGTGGTCACAAGTTCACGCCAGATGATCATGGCGAAGTCGACGTGGCGGTTGTAGCACACGGCGTGAACAAGGCGGAGAAAGTCGCCGGTACATTGGTCAATACCTTTCCATCGGGCGGATAGGCATCGGTTGAGAATAGTGAAGAGCGTGTACCAAATAGGCGCCAAGTACTTTCGATTGAAGACCGATGGCCGTGGAAGGTCGTAGTTGTAACCAAGAGCACGCATTTGGGCGCAGAGAGTCGCATCGTTAACGGCAGGATCGTATTGTTCATGGTTGTTGGCAGTGGCCTCAGGCAGGGATAGTAAACGGCGAAAAGAATCTGGCGTCAGTGTAAACGGGTGGTTGTCTATTCGCGCTGTGATTGTCTGAGTGTTGCCAATTGTGCGGACTTGCGCCGTCAGCCAGACTTGTAGAACGTAGAGCAAGGGAACGTCGGTTGTGCGAGTGAGTGCCTCAGAAATGGGATGGCGCATCAGAATGTCGAGTATGACCTGATGTTGGGGGTTTGGTCTGAAAAACGCCGGGTCGAGGTAGTGGTTGTTCGCCTCTAGCTCGATGCCATGGTCAGGGTCGACCAGTGCAGCATCAGCTACTTCGTCTATAATTTCCTCCTCCTGAGGAATTTGTTCTTCCGGGTTTTGTTGTTCCGCCATTTGAAAATCTGCAAAGGAGCACACGGTTAGGATCATAATTAGAATTACAAGTGTAGGTGCGTACCTTAGCTTTGAATGGCTCAATCTGAGATAGATCGAGGACTGGTTTTGATAAAAACAGGCAAGAACTGGACAGCACAGGGCACTTTCCGGACAAAATGAGGTATCCGGATAAGGTTCCCGGACAGGGCACTTTGTCCGGATGGCAGAGGAGTCCGGATGATTATACGAGTGTCCGGGTAAAATTGAATTACCCGGACAAGGTTCCCTGATAAAGTGAGTATTCCGGATAAAGGCGTTGTCCGGACTCCAAACTTATCCGGTAGTTGAACTTACCGGAAACCATAAGGTTTTCGGACAACTAGGTTTTCGGTAGATTGAGAGAGTCCGGATGTATCATCAAACACATTGAGTGTGTCCGGATAGAAGCGCATGTCGATGATGGTGTCCGGACACGATGAGTGTGTCCGGACGAAACGCCTTGGTGAGAAATCGACCAAATCTAGGTTTAAAGGCCAGTGTAAATGCACATAAGTAGACCAAATAGCATTCTAGACTACCCTTGGTCATTCCCTATCAATCTTACGCCGAAAGAACCCCAAATCGTGTGGATCCGAGGTGTGGTGTTCGGGATTAACAATCTCGATCAACCCGAGGTTTGATTGAGAGGCAATAAGAATCGAGATTCGTATAATAAAGAGGTAGTGGGAATCACGAACAACATACCTGAGTTTGGAGTGAAACGTGTGCGTGAATCGTGCGATTGAGGAGAGTCCGAGCGAGAGAGAATATCGACGAGGGTTTAGGGTTTGTGCAAGAGAAACCGGGTAGAATGAAATATGAGGTACCCGGGTGTCTTATAGGACCCGGGTGTTGTCCGGAGAAGTTGACCGACCCGGGTCTGTCCGGTCCGGATACTGTCCGGACAAACAGAGGTGTCCGGACATCCTCAAGAGTCCGGATAACACTGTTTTGGCAATTTCCGTAGAATGTTCAGTAAACTGTGCTGCCAGGGATCTTTCTCTCGCTCCCCCTCAAATTGAGCATGGGATTTCCATTGCTCCCCCTCGAATCGTGCAGTAGGGTGCAAGTGAGGGATCCGACACACAAAATTTTGGAGTGTTGGATAGAAAACGTTGTGTCGCTCCCCCTCAAGTGTAGATCAAGGTGGACTTGGGAGTGCCCACACACATAAAAAACTGTTGAACTGTTTAAGAAAAACCGTGTGTGACGCTCCCCCTCAACAGATTAGAAGACTTACCTGATATGGCAGTTAGCTCCCCCTGAACACACTAACAAATGGTGAAAGCACAGAGATCGGGAATTAACAAACAAACGACGGTATTGAATAAAAGAAACACACGAAGAAAGAGGAAAAATAGACGAAACTACCTAACAAATACAGAGACTAAATCTACCTGTGTTACTGAGGCAAGTAGAATACCAGTGCGAGGAAGTGTTTGCTCAATCGTCCAGAGTGTTGACACTGGATGATAAGTAGACAGTTACTCGTAGAGGTATGGAACTTGACAAGGGTACACAAATGGATTAAGTTTTCAGGTTTAGCATACCTAGCTTGAACACCAGAGTTTTAAAACGCTTTTCGTCCAAGGCTTTGGTAAACAGGTCTGCTAACTGATTCTCAGTATTTACGAAGTAGAGTTCGACAGTACCTCTTTCGACGTGATGCTTAATGAAATGGTACCGAACGTCGATGTGCTTCGTCTTGGTGTGCTGGACCGGGTTGCTTGAGATAGCAATAGCACTCTTCGAGTCACAGTAGATCGGGACCTTGTCGTATGTGAAACCGTAGTCCTTGAGTTGTGTCCGCATCCAGATGACTTGGGAACAGCAGCTTGCGGCGGCCACATATTCCGCCTCGGCAGTTGACGTTGAAACGCATTGCTGCTTCTTTGATGCCCAGCTTACCAGACTATCACCCAGGAACTGAATGTGCCCCGATGTGCTCTTCCGATCCATCATGCAGCCCGCGTGATCGGCGTCAGAATAAGCTGATAATCCAAAACCTGTCTCTTTCGGGTACCATAGGCCAAGATCAGCAGTACCACGTAAATAACGAAAAATTCGTTTAACAGCAGTCATGTGAGACTCTTTTGGGTTGGATTGATACCGGGCACACAGGAAAGTCGAGAACATTATATCCGGCCTACTGGCAGTTAGGTACATTAAAGAGCCAATCATTCCTCTATACAGCTTCTGATTCGCATCCGGTCCATTGGGATCGGCGTGAAGCTTTGTAGTCGTTGCCATGGGAGTTTTCATTGGTGAGGCCTGGTCCAATTGGAATTTCCGAAGAATATCCCGAATATATTTGGACTGGTTAATGAATATTCCGGTCGAAAGTTGTTTAACTTGTAGACCAAGGAAGAAATTCATCTCACAAAGCATACTCATTTTAAAATATTTTCCCATTAGTTTGGCAAAGTTCTTGGCATATAGAGGATTGGTAGAACCGAAAATGATGTCATCAACATATACCTGAGCCAAGACTATATGACCTTCCTCATTTTTAATGAAAAGAGTAGAGTCAATTGTACCTCGTGTGAAGCCTTTCTCTAATAAGAACTTAGAGAGAGTATTGTACCAAGCTCGCGGGGCCTGTTTTAGACCATATAGTGCTTTGTCTAAAATGTAGACATGGTCAGGCTTCGAATCATCCACAAAGCCGTCGGGTTGTGACACATAAACTTCTTCTTCGAGATCGCCGTATAGAAAGGCTGTCTTCACATCCATTTGGAAGACTGTGAAGTTCTTGTGCGCAACATAGGCTAGAAACATACGGATTGCTTCGATTCGCGCCACCGGAGCGTAGGTCTCATCAAAGTCTATCCCCTCTTGCTGACGATATCCCTTTGCCACGAGTCGCGCCTTGTTGCGGACAACAATGCCGTCTTCATCCTTCTTGTTCTTGAAGATCCACTTGGTGCCGATCACCGTTTTGTGTTTTGGACGTGGAACCAATCGCCACACCTTTAGAGCTTCGAATTGATTGAGCTCTTCTTGCATGGCAATTATCCAGTCCGAATCTTCAAGCGCCTCGCGTACGGTTGTTGGCTCTATTTTGCTTAAGAAGCCGGAGAAGAGACAGAAGTTGGCGGAAGCGCCTCGCGTACGAACAGGTGTAGAGGGATCACCGATGATTTGATGCAGGGGATGTGCCTTCGTCCATTTAGTGGCGTATGGAAGCGGCTGCTGGGTGGAATGAGATGTGTCCGGATCCACATACGAACCAGATGGAAGGTCTTGTACAGCTTCGAGAGTAGCAGGTTGAGTTCTCGGAGGAGGTGGGGGAGGATTCGCCAATGGTTGTACAACTTCTGGTTCCGAGGAATGCCGAGGTTGATCGTCGGTTGTCGAGGAAGGCGAATCTGTAGGTACGATCTCCGAAACTGGGTTTGGGTCCTCCGGGGGAATCACAGGAACAGGTGACTCAGGTGATGACTGCTGTACTGTCTCCATGGTGTTAGAGGGTGAGCTTGTAGAAGGCGGTGGACCAGAGAGGTTGTCCAAATCTTCAAGACGAGCAGCTTCAATCCGAGGAATAGCTGAGACAGATGGGGGAGCATGAAATATGTCATCATAAAAATGCTCAAACAATAAATCTAAATCAAAATAAGTTGCATTCGATGAAGATGCACGATTCGGATTTACTGTCATTTGTGTAGATCCCGAACTAGAAGGTCCGGAAGCTAACACACCAGTTAAACCGGGTTCTGAACTGCGATGTTCAGAAGCCAACTCTGCGGCTTCGTCGAATGTCACGTTTATGCTCTCAACAACGGATTTAGTCCGTGTGTTGTAAACGCGATAAGCCTTAGCCTGCATTGAGTATCCGATGAAGACTCCTTTATCCGCTTTGGTGCTTAGTTTGCCGAGATCATCTTTGTCGTTCAGTACGTAGCACGTGCATCCGAACGCGTGAAAGTAGCCAATAGTCGGAATGTGATTATTCATGATCTCGTAGGGCGTCTTGTTGAATCGCTTGTACAGAATCGTGCGATTTTGCGTGTAACAAGCTGTAGATACTGCTTCAGCCCAAAGATATAGCGGTAGATTGGCTTGGAAAAGCATTATGCGTGCCGCTTCGACTAGGGTACGGTTACGTCTTTCCACCACACCATTTTGCCGAGGAGTGCGTGCAGCAGAAAAGGTGTGAGAAATTCCTACGGAGGAGAGATAACCGTCCATCTTGGAATTCTTGAATTCCGTTCCGTTGTCGGTTCTGATGGACTGAACTTGTTGATGCTTGTTCAATTGGACCGTCTTGAGATGCTTGATGATGATCTCAGGAGTTTCATCCTTTGAGCGGAGAAACATCACCCAGGTGTAACGGGAGTAATCGTCCACTATCACCAGAACGTACTTGCGCTTGTTGATACTCGCAACACGCATCGGTCCACACAAATCCATGTGAAGGAGTTTGAGAGTCCGAGAGGTGCTGGGAGTGTCCTTTGGTGGATGGGATGCACGCTTCATCTTTCCCTTCTCGCATGCCTCACACAGATGATCCTTTACGAACTGAAGGTTGGGCATGCCTCTAACGTGTTTGCCGAGCACCAGCTGATTGATGTTTCTAAAGTTGAGGTACGAGAGGCATCGATGCCAGATCCAAGCTTGGTCGGAAGAGGCCTTTGACAGGAGGCAGACAGGGTTATCAATTGAAAGAGCCGAGAGATCAATGGTGTAGAGGTTGGTTCTTCGATGTCCAACCAGTAGTGTCTCACCGTCGTCGGTGAGTATTCTACACCTTGTCTTTTTGAAACTGACCTCAAGATCTTTGTCGCAGAATTGGCCTATGCTGAATAAGTTGTGACCCAACCCTTGGACGTGTGACACCTTCTTGATGGTGATCTTATCATGCACGATGTCGCCGTAGCCCACAATCGGCGAACGCTCGTTGTTGCCAAATCTCACATCTCCTTGATATTCTTCTTTGTAGTTCGTGAGAAGCTCCCTCCTTCCGGTCATGTGCTTGGAGCATCCTGAATCTAAGTACCACACATGACCGCCCTGCAAAACAAGATTAGAGAAGTTTAGGTACCCAAATTTGTTTGGGTCCTGGAGGGTTAGGAGTGGCTCCCTTTGAAGAAACCTGTTTTGGCATGCCTTTCCCGTTAGGTGAAGAATGTACACCCGTTGGGAGAACTGATTTTCGCGTTTTTCGCCTCTTAGGTGCAGATTGTACACCCGTGGGAGGAACATGTTTTGTGCCAGGTTGCCTTTTAGGAGCTGGTTTAACCTTGGTAGGAGCAGTCCATCTAGGATTGGATCTAGCCTCCCGTCGTGGTTGAACCATTGAATGATTACCCCGTTTATGAGATGGATTGTTCTTGTAATTACGGGGACTGTGTTTTGCATAGAGATTATATACACAAGATGGTGCATACCAATCATTTTTCAGAATGTCATAAAAGTTATTCCCACCACAATTAGAACAACAAAGACAATCATGCGATAAACGAATCAAGTGTTGAAGAGAGTTTAGTTTAACAGGAAAAGACACTACTTTTTCCAAACTAGCTTCAAAATCATTCCAACCACAATTTGAACAACACACGCAATCATGCAATAAGCGAGCCAATTGTGGAAGAGAATTCACTTTAACCGGAAAAGAAACTTCAAAATAATACTGTTGATTCCAATCACTACTGTCTTTGTTTATTCTAGAATTTAAAGCATGGGAAAATGACTTTGATGCATCCTTCTTGACAGAATCCTCCTTTAGCCACTTTGGTGTTACTCGTCTGGCTTGACCATTTTTAGCTGCAACAGCAGGTACAGAATGATCAGTGACTTTTGAAGGAGTTGGAGCTTTAATGGAAACTTGTTTAGTCTTTTGCCTTGGCTGTGACGTATTTTGGGAAACAGGTTTAGATGTTAAAATTTTGATCACAGCTGGGCCTTTTGAGTTTGCACATGCTCCCTTTTCAAAATTGACCTTATGAGTCACAACTGGGGATAAAAAATCTGTGTGACTCGGAAGAGGTTTGTCGAAGGGGAACGACTCGAACTCTCCCTCATCATCACCTTCTGAGTTCATGAATTCAGAAAAAATTACTTCAGGAATGTCGGGACTTGGACTGGTGGAGGAAGGCGAGGAACTCTTCGTGCTTGTGTGCTTTGGGGAATTTGGTGCGGAAGCTAAGAAGAAATCAGAGTTCAAATTCCTTAAAACACTCTCGTCTTGAGAAGCATAACCGGTTTGTGAATTGGAAATCTTGTCTAAATAAACTTTGCACGAAGATTTGTCAGATGAATTTGAGGAAGGTTCGGGTGAAATCTCCTTTTTAGATTGGAGTCGGTCAATTTGCTCTTGAAGTTGACCATTTTTCGCATATTCTTCCATCTTTTCTGTTGCCAAAGCAGACAGTTGTGATGTAAGTCGATGGATTTCACTCCGAAGGATCTCCTGTCCTTCATCAGACACAGCTTCGGTTTTGACCGGTTGTTGTTTCTCAAGTTTGTCAAGTAAAGCTTGCTTTTCTTTTGTCATTTCAGACAATTTAGATGAAAGAGTATTGATTTCCCACAGAAAATTTTCCTTTGCTTCACTTGTCATACCATCGGTTATCTCAACATTGAGTTTCTCAAGAGCTTTGTTTAAATCGTTCTTCTCATTTTGAAAAACCAGCCGTTCTCTTTCCAATAACTCCTCCAACTCTACTATCTTTGCTTCCAAGATGAGAGGGGGAACATAGAGTTTAAACTCATCCGTCTCAGTCTTGGTTGCTGGTGCTACATCCTCATCCTTCTTGGAGGAATCCTTGGGTGTTGGCACTTTGTAGGGGTCGAAGTAGTCATTCGAGAGGTACTTCTTTGGATTTTTCTGATAAGAGTAATTTAGAGGTTCATAGCAAAATGGAAGTTGAATTCCGAGTTTGTGTGTGCGCTTGTATTCCTCTGTTTCCTCTTCTTTTTCAGGTTCTAGGGGACCAGTCCACTTGATTTTGTACTCCGGGTACTTTGTAGATAATCCATAACAGGCAAAATCATACAAAATGGGTACATGCCATCGTCCCCTTTTTAAATAGTGGGGATTATCATATCCGATTCCCCACTCTTTGTTAAAATATGTGAACTCTTTGGGTTTGTTCAGGAAAATGGTTTGATCTGTTTGTCCCCTTTGGTGGAGTTTGGTTTCAAGGTTTAGGATTTTAGCCACATACTCCTTGTGTTGAACTTGAAGGGAAGAACATTGATAAATAATGTCTTCTTTCTCATTCAAGCACTGATCAAGCTGACGCTGAAGTTCAGATATTCTGACCCTTAAGTCTTTGGGTGCTAATGAAAGGATTTTGCATTTATCCTTTAAATCAGCATTTTCAGACTTATACTTCTCAGTTAACTTTATTTGAACATTAAGCTTTTCTGTTAGAGTTTTAATTTCAAGCTTTTGTTCTTTAGAAGTGGCCTTAAAGGATTCAGCCTGACCATAAAATGATTGCATAGCACTTAAAAAATCTGGTTGACAAGATTCACATACCTGATTTGCAAGTGTAGCTGCGGTTTCCTCATCAGTGGAGGAATGATATCCCATGAAGGCATTAGCAACTTCATCTTCATCTTCATTGTCAGATCTTTGCAGCCAGTAATCATCCTCAGCGAACATTGCTTCTCCAGTCGCCTTTTGTTATGCTAAAGCTAGCTTAGCCTCGTAGTAGTGGACATTCTTCACTGTAGGCTGGCGGCAGTCTTTGGCAAAGTGACCAAGTTTCCCGCAATTATAGCATTTCACGGGCTCATCTTTCTTCTTGCGGTCAACTTTCTCAGTCTTGTCCTTCTTTTCAGTCTGATCTTGCTCATCAACCTTCTTCTTACCTTCATATTTGTCTTTGTAGTCATGACGCTTGTTGGCAGAAGTGGAGTAGCGCTGACCATTAGACGTTGGTTTCTTGTAAAACTGTTGTTGCTTGAAGGTCTTCGTCAGGAGGGCAATGGCTTTCATGAAGTCGTTTACTTCACTATCAGAATCTTCATCTTTCTTCTCTTCCGGTTCAGAATCAGAAGAATTATGCTTTTGAGCCCGTTCGGTGTGTCGGCTCGAAGATCTTCCCTTGTTAGTGGAAATTAGAGCAATGGGATCAGCTACAGGCTTGGGTTCAGTCTTCTTTTCGACAAGCAGTTCATTCACTTCAACTTCATCCTGAAGAAGTGTCTCATAGAGTTCATTTATGCCGATTCTTTCAATCAGGTTGTTATGTCTGACATAAGAAGCAAAAACTTTCCATTCGGGTAAGAGATTGTTGAGGAACTTGAGAGCATTCTCAGTGTTCGACCTAACTATCCCATTCTTGTTCAGCTCATTGAGTAGAGAGCAGAAACGTTCATAAGCCTGAGTAAGAGTCTCGCCAGGACGCTGCTTGAAACCATCGAACTTGGTTATAGCAGTATTGATCTTCAGCTGATTTCCCACTGCACTCCCACGCATCATTTTGGCAACTTGGTCCCACATGCCTTTAGCCGTGGCTTTGTAGCTGTCGATGGCGGTGTAGATAGAATTGGGAAGAGCTTGTACCAGATATCTCTTAGCCTGTTTCTCCCCTTCTATCCTCCCTCTTTCAAACTCTGTCATTTCGACAAAGGACTTTTTCTCTTTCTTGGGTCCAGCACTTGCAGTAGCTGCAATATCCTTCATTGGTGGCGCGATGGGACCTTCTTCAAGAGCTTGCTTGATGAACTCATAGTTGTCCTTTGATTCAATGAAAATCATGAATCGGTCGCGCCATTGACTGTATTCGTTTGGGTATAGACATGGGGGCTTGGTGTCGGTACCAATTGCAAGTGCATCATGAGAAATAGACATCTTTGGTTGCAACGGAGTGATCGTCAGACGGGTATATCGATTCGAAATGAGAACCTAATGCAAGATTCTAAGAGTGGAGTCCTAACGCAGGTTCTAAAGTGGACTACAGTGGTCTTACCGGATAGTAATCCAAGTAAGGTAGTGATCTGAAAGTATCTGGATTGGATTTACGAAAACACAGCTTCAAAAAGTGCAGAGTTGTCCGGATAAGCAGGAGTTGTCCGGAAATCTTGAGTTGTCCGGATAACCAAGGTTACCGGATGCTCTGAAGATACCGGATGGCAGTAACCGGAAAATCAAGACTTTACCGGGTACTTAGAAGTTTCCGGAAAGAATGATGTGTCCGGATACTTCGATGATTCCGGGTAAATGAGGATTTCCGGATAAAACGAATTCCGGATACTTTGAGTTGTCCAGAACTAGATTACCCGGAAAAATAGAAATTTGAAAGACTTACCCGGATGATTGACTTACCCGGATGGATGACTTACCCGGAAAGATGACTTGTCCGGATGGAACCACAAACGTCCGGACACCTTGATCTGTCCGGAAAACGCGGCTGTTTTGTCCGGAAAAGTCGGCTGTTTTTGCTAAATTCGATCGAAACTCGACTAGGGTTACTCTAATGTGTTCCTGAAAGATTAGAAACAACACCAAGCACAAAACAACACTAACCCAATCGATTTTAGAGCAAAAACAACACTTTTTGGTAGCAAAAATCGGATTTTTGAGTAAGAACACAACCAAAAGTTTTGAACTTGATTTGCAAAATTGACCAATCAAACGAACAAATTAGGATGTGAAATTTTGCAGAAACTTTTAGAATGATAATGCTAACACAACCCAATAAGCAAAAACAACTGATTTCGATTGAATCAAAAATATCAAGAATTCAAGAAAAGTCAGACGAGTGAAAGTCAAACTAACCAGTATTTGATGAATTCAAACCTTAGAATCAATCCGTCCGTCTGCTCTGATACCAATTGTAGGATCCAGATCCGTGCAACAATCGTGTTTATGTGAATAAAGATATGAACGAATAAAGTAATCACAAAGGCTGCCCACTTAGCTATTTGATCAGAGAATAATCGTTACAATGCTGAAAGTTAAATGAGACAACTAACTATTTTTCTAAGCTAGTTGCACATTATATATTCTGGGCCCGTGGTAACAAGCCCACGGCCCGTTCACTATGGACTATGATTAAGACAATACAAATTACACCCTTGAACTTTAAATCAACACATAAAACTTGCCCTAACAGCTCTGTCCAACTCAGGGACAGTGGTTTGACCTAGTATCACAAGGGGAGACTTGTCTTGATCCCAATTCTTCTCAACACATCAGATTTCTTTCTCCAGAACCTGAGTTGGAAGAGGAAATTCAGACCAGAACGCCCAGAGATGTATCCCCTGAAAATGAACATCAAGGATCGGGTTGAAGTCCTTCAAGAGCCAAACTAAAAACAACTCTTGATGGAGGCGCCTCTGAGCTCGAGGCTGACTTGGATCCATCTGTTGGAACCAAGGTAACCCTCGCTGACACTGTCACCAGAGCAGAGCACAAAATCTTTTGTGACAGTATTAGCAACTCCTTGAATGAGTATAAACTTATCAATGCAACAAAAGAGGAGCTGATCCGTCAGGAGAATGCTTCTTTGAAGTCTGAGCTGCAAGAGGTCACCAGAAAAAACGCAGAGACTTCACATAAATTTGTTGATTCGGAAAGGGTTAGAGCAGAGGAGACAATAAAGTCGACAACAGAGCTCGCTGAACTGAAGAGAACCAGGGAAGAAAACCATACCGCAGCAATCAACAGAACTCTGCCCATGCCTTCTATTATCTAATCATACTCCAACGTCAGAACCTTGACAGAGTTAATCAATACCTTGGTCAAGAATGCTATTAAAGAGGCCACAGCACCAGAGGCACCTGTACCATTTCCCAACAACCAGCCTATCGACAGAGCGTACATGAGTGGGTTCAGCAAATCTGTATTGAGCCGAATGATGACCATATCTTCCAAATTCGTCATGAAATCTCAAGCGACAGAGAGGCACGTTCAAACATCTCTTGACTCTCACAAATTTAACTTTGAGAGTCAAGTAGATGAGATCAGAGCTGCTGCAACAGAGGTGGAAGTGGTTCTGAAAAAGGCGGTCATTACCTTCACAGATGCTATTCTACAAACCGTCTCCAACAAGAGGCCAGCAGATTGGACTCCAGAGGGAGAACCTTCCAAGAAGAAAGGAAAGTTTGTTGCCCCGGACTCTCCTATTGTTACGAAACTCTCTGACGAGGCAGATGATAATGATGATGATGAAGATGGCAACCAGAAAGGTGCCCCAGGGCCTTGTAAGAGACCAGAAGGAGAGTCCTTAGAGCAACAAAAGGGGGAGATAGAGAAAGAAAAGGAGACAAAGAAAGAGCAAGAGAAAGAGGCCGAGACAGAGGCAGAAAAAGAAAAAGAAACACAAGGGAAGATGGAGACAGAGGAAACTCCAACAGAGACTGGGATGGTTGAGTTCGAGGAATTCGACTACATAATCAAAGATAGAACGATCAAAGCACCAGAAGCGTCGACATCTCAACCACCAGTGGTCATCATTCTTGACACTCCTCCCCAATCCCCAAGGACTGAACCAGAGAGAACAGAACCATTCTCTGCTGACGAACAAATGAACCAAAATCAAACCCAAACCTCACAAGAGCCTGAAAGCCTAACTGACTTCTTAATGACTGACACTCACGATGATCAGAACCCGTCTCAAAACCTACCAGAGCAGAACCCTGAAGCTCGACACTCAGAGAAACCTGCAATCGAAAAAGGTTTTCTCATATCTCTATGCTGACAGAGATATCATTTCAGTGAGTGCCGTACCCAACAACCCATACCTAAACCCGATCAGAGCCAATAAACTTACGGATCAACGGCGAAGGTTCATCTCAACCAAATCTCATCTGAACAAAGCCATAGATTCTTCTTTTTCAATGAACAGAATTCTGAAGATAGAAGCAAAGAAGTTTTCCCACGACAGAGTTCTGTACCATGTCTACACAGTGGAGTCCGAAGACAGGAAGATAGAAAGTTTCAACGACAATGATCTTGTGTGCTTCTGAATCCCTATGATTTAATAACTCTTCATTCCTACTGTGTCAACTGCATTGATAGATACAGAGGCACAAGAACTGCCATGAGAGAAGTTCAGCTTGCTATGCAATAGCACGTCAACCTCAGAACGTAAACTGACTTTCAGCATGGCATGGAATTTGAAGTTGAGAAACTGGCGATTGGTCCTCCTAATGAGAGTCTTGAGGGTCTTGATCATCACAGAACAGGAACTGTTGTTGGAGATCCAGCAATACTTACTTGCCGACAGAAGGGCATCAAGAAAGCAATAAGATCAGAAGAAGCCCACAAGTACTCAGGTGAATTGCTGCAGTATCTTAGAAGAATAATCTTCGATCTTCCAAGAGAAAAGTGCCCTGAAGAAGCTTTAAAGAGCTACATCAACCAGATAGACCTCATGTTAGAATTCAGAGATCAGAAGATTCGACAGAATTCTAAGAGGAAACTATTATGATTAGTATACTATTTCTTTTGTAATGTAATGTAATCATCTTAAAAAGAAAAGTATCAAGTTTCACAGAGGATGACTTTCTCCTCTTTGTCTTTTGTTTACATCTCTGTAATTTCCATTAATTGTATTTTCAATACTTAGGGGGAGATTGTTAGCCCCAAGTATACCAGATGTAAAAGTATTGAAAATATTACAAGTCAGAAGACCATCAGAGACACTGCAGCTGACTTAGAAGAAAATCAACAAGAAGACCATCAAAGCTCGACAGAGCTCTGGCAGAACCATCAGAGCTCGACAGAGCTCTAGCAGAAGACTTCTGTTCTACCAGAAGAACTGTTCACCCCAGAAGACCATCAGAGCTCTGGCGTAAGAGCTCTGGTGAATGAAGTCTTCTGTGACGCTTAAGTCTCGTTGAAATCTCTAAGTGTCAGACACGTGTCCGTACTTTCCACGTTAGCCCTAAAAGGACGGAGACACACTTTCCACGTGTCATTCCAGGGTTAGATAGTACACTGTCTTTCACTTTATCAGGCTATAAATAGAAGGGTAGTGGAACACACATTTGTAAGCTTTTGGAAGAATTGTTTTCCACATT
This sequence comes from Saussurea involucrata, assembly GCA_033807775.1. NCBI lineage: Eukaryota > Viridiplantae > Streptophyta > Magnoliopsida > Asterales > Asteraceae > Saussurea > Saussurea involucrata. Next base: position 13,810 of record JAWVWS010000218.1, read on the forward strand.
TGTGAGAGCATACACTGCAACATTCTATTCCACTACCACTGTACGATTTGTTTCCTGAGAGATTTTAGAATACACACACTTGAACGTGTTCTTGGTGTTATTCAAATATCAATATACGAGCAGCTTATTTTACTTGATCTTGTTATCATTTACTGTTCATTATTGATACTCTCACTGTTACATTATCGTCTACACAATCACTCACATTTAATGGCTTTATATAATGCTTCCAGTATCTGTTTTATGCTGTTTATGTGATACAACGTGAATCTGGGAACCTACAGATAATACACAAATATTAACTTTTGGAAACATACGGTCAGAAATGAAATTATAATAATTTGAGATCTCCATGAAAAACATTTAAAATCACACTTCAAAATTCATAAAATCTGTTTTAAATTGAGAAGTGGTTTGAACTTTTAAGAAAAATGTTTTTCATGCTTGAAAGTCGTTCTTCTTTCAAACAATCTGAGATTAAGATTAGAAGATACTTACGATCAGAAATGTTTGAGCTCCCCCTCAAATCATGATATAATGATTAACAGATAAGTTCCCCCTTAACATGTGCAAAAGATCTTTATCTTGACAAAATCTGCACAAATAACAAGACTTGGATCAAAATATCCTTAATCAATAAAATGAGTTCTGAATTACCAGGATTGAAGTAAATTCAGAACTCATAGCCATTGAAGAACGAGTCATGGTCTGATATGATCAGAAGTCAAAATCTTTGAAGTACGGGTTCGGGACTGAATTATTCAGAAGGCCAAAAATCTTTGAAGAACGAGTTCTGAACCGTTGTATTCGGAAATCAATTATCTTTGAAGAACGAGTTCTAAACTGAAATGTTTAGAAGTATGAGTCCTAAACTGATATGTTTAGAAGTCAAAGTCATTAAAGTACGAGTACTGAGCTGATTTACTCAGAAGTCTAAAATCTTGTACTCCCTCTTAAACGCACATGTATTTTCCTTCAAAATTTTGCACAATTTCTCTTCTGTTTTCTAGTCATGTGTTTGTTATACATATAATATTCAGCACTACACATGATGAACCTGCAAAATAGATTAAGTAGATTTTGGTACCCAACGGAACTTAGGTCCTGGTTTGTTAGGTTCAGTTTTATTTGAAGAAATTCTATAAGTACCGTACCAATATTGAGCATAATCTTTATGAAAAAAATCATTAGTTCCACAGTAAGAACAACAAATTTTCTTTTCTGCTAACCTGATTAATTGATTTACAGAGTAAACTAAATCAGGTTTGGCAAATAATTTACCTTGAAATGCATTGTTCTTCTTCTTGGCATTTGTTGTGGGAACCGTTAACTTTGTATCATCTTTCTCGAGAGTAGTGCCTTTGACTCTCCAAACCATCTTTACCTTTTTGAAGACTTGATTATCTTTAGGCTTAGTAGAATTATTATCTTTAGTCACATACAACTTATTATCTGACTTATCAAACAGAGGATTATTGAATAGATTGGAAGGACAAATCTGATCTATTGAAAAACCTTTTGTTTTTGAAGAAAAATCTGCGTAAAGTGAACTTGAAGCCGTTTTCTAAGAATGCACATAATCAGTTGAGTCATCATATGGAGACTGAACAATAGTAACTGGAGTAGCTTGTTCAGATAACTCAACTTTAAATTTTATATCTTCAAGTTCTTTAACTTTGTTAAGCAAAATATTGTTTTCCTAAAAAATTAGACCGTATTTCCTTTGAAGATCAGATTTTACCTTCTTCTCTATCATAATTTCAGCAGATAAACCAGATAAATTCTTTGTCACCTTCTTTATTTCATTTTGAAATTTTTTTCTTTCATCTGCATAGACATCTTTCACACTTTTTGCTCTAAAATCTGCAACTTTCATCATTTCAAGCTCTTTTCTTTCTATATCTAATTCTTTCTCCAAATCAGATATTTTCAATGAAAGCTCATTACTTTTTGCTTTAAATGATTTTCTTTCGGTTTTAAACTCAGATCTCTCTTTCTCAAAGTTATCTTTGTCAATGATCAAAACTTTTCTCAAAATCTTAAATTTGTTTTGAAAGTTTTATATTTCTAGTCTCACAAATTTTCTTTCTTAATGGCTGACACTCATGACGATCAGAACCAACCCCAAAACCTAGCAGAGCAGAACCCCGATACTCGACACTTAGAGAAACCTGCTATCGAAAAGGTTTTCTCATATCTCTATGCTGACAGAGATATCATTCCAGTAAATGATGTACCCCACAACCCATACTTAAACCCGATCAGAGCCAATAAACTTTCGGATCAAAGGCGAAGGTTCATCACAGCCAAATCTCATCTGAAAAAAGCCATAAATTCATTCTTTTCAATCAATAGAAGCGTAGAAATTTTCCCATGACAGAGTTATGTACCATGTTTACACAGTGGAATCAGAAGATAACAAGATAGAAAGTTTCAACGACAACGATCTTGTGCTTCTGAATCCCTATGATTGGATAACTCTTCATTCCTACTGTGTCAACTACATCGACAGATACAGAGGCACATGAACCGCCATGAGAGAAGTTCAACTTGCTATGCAAGAGCACGTCAACCTCAGAACGCAAACAGACTTTTAGCTTGGCATGGAGTTTAAAGTTGAGAAACTGGCGATTGGTCCTCCTAATGAGAGTCTTGAGGGTCTTGATCATCACAGAACAGGAACTGTTATTGGAGATCTAGCAATACTTATCTGTCGACAGAACGACATCAAGAAAGCAATAAGATCAGAAGAAGCCCACAAGTACTCAAGTGAATCGCTGCAGTATCTCAGAAGAATAATCTTGGATCTTCCAAGAGAAAAGTGCCCTGAAGAAGCTTTAAAGAGCTACATCAACCAGATAGACGTCATGTTAGAATTCAGAGAACTAATTAGAAGATTCGACAAAATTCTAAGAGGAAACTATTATGCTTAGTATACTATTTCTTTGTTCTGCATTGTAACACTTTAAAAGAATAGTATCAAGTCTTACAGAGGATGATCTAGTACTCTTTGTCTTTTTGTTTAATTATCTCTGTTATTTGCATTTTTTGTATTTTCAATACTTAGGGGGAGATTGTTAGTCCCAAGTATACAAGATGTAAAAGTATTGAAAATATTACAAGTCAGAAGACCACCAGAGATCCGACAGAAGATTTAGAAGAAAATCTAAAAGAAGATCACCAGAGCTCAACAGAGCTCTGGTAGAAGACTTCTTCTGTTCACCAGAAGAACTGTTCACACCAGAAGACCATCAGAGCTCTGGCGCAAGTGTCAGACACGTGTCCGTACTTTCCACGTCATCCCTAAAAGGACGAAGACACACTTTCCACGTGTCACCTCAGGGTTAGATAGTACACTATCTTTCACTTTATCATGCTATATAAAGAAGGATAATGGAACACACAATTGTAAGCTTTTGAAAGAATTGTTTTCCACAATTGTGAGAGCACACACTACAACATTCCATTCCACTATTTCTGTACGATTTGTTTCCGGAGTGATTTCAGAATACGCACACTTAAACGTGTTCTTGGTGTTATTCAAATATCAATATACGAGCAGCTTATTTATTTGATCTTGTTATCATTTACTGTTCACTATTGATACTCTCACTGTTACATAATTGTTTGCACAATCACTCGTATTTAATAGCTTTATATTATGCTTTCGCTATCTGTTTTATGCTATTTATATGAGACAACTTGAATCTGGGAACCTACAAAAGTTACTCACGACACTCGACCATCGTAAGAGATCTCTCGACCTCGACCGACTAACATGCGATATTACTGTTACGTTTTCAGTGTTTAATGCAGGGTCAATATCATTGATGACCAATGGCTATAGCCGACGAAGACCATTATGAGCATTAAACTCAGCATCAGTTACCATCGTTATTCGAAGACTTTAAGGAATCATTTAAAGCACTCGAAGACTATAAATAAGAATGCTCAATCACTATTTCGGACATCTCAAAGCATCTTGAAACAACTGAACTCTCGAAACAACCACAAGAACTACTCACTTGCAGCAAAGAATTCTCTCTCAAAAGATCGCTCATGACGCACGACTCACACGCACGATGCATAGTTTTCACACACGACACACCAGTTTTTACATTCGAAACATTTGTTACTTTACATTTAAAGTCTTTCTTTCATTTGTATTGTAATCATTGTACTCTCGACACCCAAAACATAAGGACATCGCCCCTGTTTGGCGACCATAGTGCAGCGACGACCTCCACAGTCGTCCGCGGGTTTTTTCCTCGTTGAGGTTTTTCCCGCGTCACCAAAATCTTTCGTCTCATTTACATTTTCTGTCTTTATCACACTGTTTTGTCGAACAATTCCATTCTTTAGTTGTTAAGCTCCACAATCAACCTTAAGTTATCCTTCCAGACGATTTTTGGCATTAACGGTGTGTAGCATAAAACAAAGAAAGAATAACAAAATATTGAACAGTAAAACCAATAAGATTGAATGACAAACACCAAGAACACTTTCTTGTGTGTGTATTCGGAAATCTCTCAGGCTACAAGATCGTACACTATAAGTGGGATGGAATGTGCATTGTTTGTGCTCTCACAAATCTAGTAATGATCCAATCAATTGTCACAAATGTGTGCTCCACTAACGTTCTATTTATAGTCTGATAAAGTAATAAACAATGTACTATCTAACCCTGTGATGACACGTGGAAAGTATGTCTTCGTCCTTTTAGGGCTGACGTGGAAAGTGCGGACACTTGTCTATCACTTAGAGATTTCTTCAGCTTCACAGAGGTCTTTGTTCACCAGAGATCATATACCAGAGCTCTGAAGGTCTTCTGTTGAGATTGCTCTCTGATGTGCTATCAGAGGTCTTCTGCCAGAGCTCTGATGGTCTTCACTTGTTCTTCTGATGTTCTTCTGCTAAGTCTTCGGCTTGATCTCTGGAGTCTTGTCCTCTGACGTACTTCAGACTTGTGATATTTTCAATACTTTTACATTGGCATACTTGGAGCTAACAATCTCCCCCTAAGTATTGAAAATTCGAACTATGCTATATTACAGAGATAAGCAAAATAAAGACAAAGAGGAGAAAATCATCCTCTGTAAAGCTTTTTACTTCTTTCATAATATGAGTACATTACAAAGCATAAAAGATAGTAAAACCTAGTCATAGAAGTTTCCTCTCAGAATCCTATCGAATCTCATAGTTAAGTCCCTGAATTCTAAGGTGAGAGTTATGTGTCTAACAAAACTTCTAATGACTTCTGCTGGGCATTTGGCACTTGGGGGTCTTTCATGTACAATCTTTCTGAGATTCTTCAGAGATTGTGTTGAATATTTGTACGCTTCTTCTGATCGGATGGCCTTCTTGAACCCTTTCTGTCTGCAAAATAAAGGCTTCTGGTTGAGCAACAAGGGATCCAGTAGGGTAATGCTCAAGACCCGCAAGGCTTTCATTTGGAGGCCCAATACTCAATATATCCAACTCAAACTCGATTCCATGTTGAAAATCGATTTGAGTTCTCAGATTCACATGCTCTTCCATTGCTAGCAGAATCTCATACCTTGCAGTACTGGAAGCTTTATGTCTATTAGAGAAGTTTAGACAATAGGTGTTAGCTCCAACTTTTATGTATAAAGAAGTATTTAAAAATAGGCTAAGTGTAAAAACCATCGACAGAGCCTCTGCCAAGACACCGAGTAAAGATCCGACAGAAGACGTTCTCAGAGGACAAGGCCACAGAGCCTCTGTCACACTTGACAAAGCCTCTATGGTAGGAAGCCTTAGAAGACTGAAGATATTTGATGTTCAAGACAAAGACGATCATGCCTCTCACGTGCCCCTGCTGTACGAAGATCCTGAAGATCGTTCGTACAAGGCGTGCCCTGCCAACTCCACGTGTCAACCTTTAATGGGTTACAGCCTTACCAGAAAACGGCGCCTACATTAACGTTGTACCTGTTGCAGATCCACGATGTTGTCTTTGTACCATTAGTACTTCTTGTCTCCCAATTGTCCCCTGTAGAATAGTATAAATAGAAGGCTCATGTTGAGCTCTTCTATTAACTTTGCACAACACAAACACCTGTTAGAGCAGAATATTTTTCATACCTTCGGTGATCTTGGCGTTCTTGAAGAATCAATACAAAGTGAATCTTTGAGTTAAACTTGTGTTTATTATTATTTCACGTATTTGATTCTGTGTGTTTTTCTACCTTGTGTTTAAAAAAACGCTTCCGCATAACTCATCAGTTTGAACTAATAGAGATAATATCATTGTTGAGTAATATAGGGATCAACAATTGGTATCAGAGTCATCCTTGATTTTCTATATCAGGTGATCCACTCTGACAATGATTTCAACTCTTTTCGGTAGAAACTTGGACCGATTTTGACCTATTTTTCATTTATTTCAAACAGCCTCTGTTTTTCTGCTATTCTCGACCAGTCCGACTTTAGTAAACTAACATAACCTATTTCTTTGGTTAAATCTTTCCATTTAAGTGCATTGTTCAAGATTTTAAAGCTTTAGACTCATTTGAAAGAAATCCCATCATTAGAAAACTCCTTTTTGTTCACACTCTGTTTTCTGGTATTCTCAAATCTGCTCAAAATGGCAAACACAAACAACTTCTTCACTGCTGGTTCTTTAACCAAGCCACCTACTCTGCTCAGAGATGAGTACCCCCAATGGAAGATACAAATGATTCATTTCTTCAAGGGTACTGACAAAGAACTCGTTCACTATATCCACAATCCTCCTTTCGTTCCCATGGTCACAGTACCACGTGTACCTACCACAGATGATACTCCAGAGGTTGCTGAGTACGAGAAACCAAAGACAAAGGATAAGTGGTCCACTACTGACTGGGAGAAATATGAGATCGCTCAAAAGACCAAGCGACTTCTGATAATGGCCATTCCAAATGACCTCTTTCAGTCTCTAGAGGCTTGTGAATCAGCCTACGACCTATGGAAGGAACTAGAGAAACAACTGGAAGGAGGGGCCAAGACTCAGAAAAACCGCAGAGCCCAATGCATCGAATACTATGCTTTCCAAGCTCTGCCGACAGAATCTATACAGTCAACATACGACCGATTCAACATTGTGATTAACAAGTGTAAGAAGTTCGGGGTTCACAGAACTTCTGATGAGAACAACGTCATGTTCCTAAAGAGCCTAAACGAAGAATGGCTTCAGCTGTCTATGTCTCTGCAACCTAATCAGGACTTAGATACCTGGACTCTGTCAGATCATTACGGAACACTGGCTGCCCAAGAACCTCAGATTGCTCAAGCAAAAGCTCAAACCGGTGGGCCTCTTGCACTTGTTGGTAAGGCTACAGATGCAAAGGAGAAATCAAAGAAGGAGAAGTCTGTAGAGGAGAAGAGAGAGAAGAAGAAGAAGAAGGTGTTGGTTGTGGACAGCGAGGAAGAAGAATTGGTGGAAGAAGAGGAGGCAACAATGGCCTCAATAGCTAAATCTTTAGCTCTATTGACAAAAGAGTTCAGCAGAGGATACCAGAAGAAGTCAGGATATGAACGCAATGGGAGAGATGACCGTGGTGATTCAGGGAATCAGGGAAGAGAAGGATCGAATGACCAACAGAGGTCAAATGACAAAGGTGACAGAGGTGGTGACCAACAGAGGTCAGGCGACAGAGCCGGGAATGCACCCCAGAATCAGGGATGCTTCAACTGTGGCAAGCCAGGCCACTATGCTACAGACTGCAGAAGCAAACCAAATCGCCCTCAGAGGGACTCTGCTTTCTATAAAAAGAAAGAATAGTATTACACTCAGAAGTCGGTCATGGTGGAGCAGGAAAACTGGCAGTCACACGAGTCCTCTGACGAAGGTGAAAAGAAAAACGCCCTGTTCTGCGGGATGGCAGAAGTCAGCTCATCCGACTCTGACAGTGAGGTATCCACTTCTGACTCTTCCTCTAATGAAACAGAAGCTGATTTGCTTAAACTGACTATTGAATACGCTGACCTTAAAAAGACTTGTGACAATGTCCAGAAAAAGCTTGCATTCTTTGAGAGAGAAGCTAGACTTCTCACTCAAGAAAAGGCAAAAATATTTCAAGATGTTAGAGCATTATTGTATTCAAGATTTATTGTAAAGTCTTGTATAATGTCAAACATTGTAAAGTCAAAGCATTAGTCAAAATACTCAAAGTCATGTAAAGTCAAACTAGCTTTAGTGTTTAAAGCTTTGTAATTAGGAGATATAAATAGATTTAGCTTTATTAGATGTTAAGTAAGTCTTAAGGAAGTCATTAGAGAGAGATCAAATTGTAAGATTCTAGAAAGAGTTTTAGTGAGAGAATCTAGTGAGAGAAAGTGCTTAATTCCTATGTAAATTCTAGATTTTTGAAGATCAATGGATGATTTGATGATTACTTAATAGAAACTGGTTTTACAATTGGTATCAGAGCTTTGGGAGATTGAATTGTGTGCAAATTCGTCAAAATTTGTGAAGATTTGAAGATTTTTTGAAGATTTTTGAAGAAAATCTCCATTTTTGAAGATTTGAATAACACAAATGGGTTATGTATTTCATGCTTGTTTTTTGTTTTGATTTTGATTGCAAAGTGTTTCTCCATTGATATAAATCAGTTTTGCATCAAAAGATTTACAAAAACGTATCAAGAATTGATCAATTTGAAGATTTTTGTATATTTTGTGTTCTTAAAAAAAAGGTGGGCTGTGAAAATTTTTGGAGTTTAATTTTGCAATTTGTTGTTAGTTTGATCCATTTCTGTGCAAAATCGTTTTCAAAAACATGTTTTACACATGATTTAACCAAAGATTTCAAGTTTTATTGCATAAATTTGATTCTTGAAATTTTTGTGTTCATCATGTTTTTGAATGTGTTCTTGATGTTCTTGATAAAAATGTTTAAATCTGAGATTTTGATTCATTTTTGTTCTGAAGATATTGTTAATAGTTGTTTGTGATATGTTTTGATCCTCAATTGAAAAATCTTATATTGCTTTGTGAGTTTGTAATTTTTGCAGTGAAGTAACAAGTGAAGAAGAAAAAAAGAAAAAGTCAACAGAATTGACTTTTAAAGTTCATTTTTTTTGGTACATAATGTGTGCATGAGTGTATGAAGTGTGTGCTGATGTGGCAAATGAGAGTGTGCTGAGTGTGTGTGAGGCATGTGTTAGAGTGTGTGAGGCGTGTGTTAAAAGTGTGTAAGAGTGTGTGTTGAGTGTGTGCTATGTGTGTGTGTGTTTATTGTAATTGCATAAGCTGAGTGTGTTTTTCATTTTTAACTGTGTGTATGTTTGTGTGTAAGTAAAACAACAAGTTTTAGATCCTTCAAACGAAGGTTTCGGATCTCACAGCTGAAGGTTTCTAATCACACATGACAAGGATTTCGAATCATCATTCATACGAAACCCACCAAATTTCGGACTTCACTGCATTCGAAACCCACCAGGTTTCGAACTCCACAGCATACAAAACCATCAGGTTTCGAACCCTTCTTTGATACGAAACCTTCAGATTTCGAACCCTGCATGATACGTAACCATCTGATTTTGAATCCTACTTCGTACGAAACCCATCTGATTTCGAATCCTTCTGCATACGAAACCCATCTGGTTTCGGACCTTTCTTGAAATCAAATTTCGGACCCTTTGAGTATACTGGTTTCAGACCCTTCTTAAATCAGATTTCGGACCATCAAGCGTACGAAACCAGGGTTTCGGACCCTCCTTGATACGAAACCAACAGGTTTCAGACCTTCTGTAATACGAATTTTTTTTTCATCTTGCCGAAGCATCGCCGGAAAACCGGGTTTCGCCGGAAAAGGGAAATTGTGAGGATTTTTGAGTTTCATTTAAGCATATATCTGTTTGTCTTAATGTCTTGATCACATTGCTACAATTTTCGTCAAAAACAGCAAAGAAATAAACAAGTTTCATCTTCGCCGGAGCTTCGCCGGAAAAACGGGGTCGCCGGAATATCGTGCATGATCGAGGTTGGTTAGTCTCATTTGATTGGATTTCGTTCAAGGATCTCAAAGAAACAAATTTCATTGGATTTGGTTGTGAAATAAGCAAGAAACACGGATTTGAAATCATCAGATCGTAAAATCTGAAGTTGGTGAAGATGATGAACAGTGAATTAACAATTTCGTTAAGTCACCGTTAAATTTGTGACATTTTTTGGTCTTTTTTCGTTAGATTCGTTAGTTTTCGTTTATTTTTCCGTGATTTTTGTTAATTTGTTTTTCATTTTAGTCCTTTTTAGGTTAAGTGTCAGTTAGTTAGGTTAGAGTCATTTTACTAACGTTTTTGTTAAAATTTCAGTTAGTTTTCTTACAAAGTTGGTCCTTTCGTTAGTTTATCCGTTAGGTTCAGTTAGTTTTCTTTTAGGGTTTGGCAACTTTGGTCCCTGTAGTTAGAAGTATTAGAATATGTCAGTTTTGGTCCTTGAAGTTATAGTTTATTACTTTTACATTTTTAGTCCCTGTATTATAGGTTTCGTATTTTTACACTTTCAGTCCTTGTAGTTAAGTTTTAGATTTTTTACACTTTTAGTCCTTAGAGTCTTAAGTTTCATTTTTTTTGTTTCATTTTTTTTGTCAATTTTAGTCCTTGTTTTTTGTTGAGTCTTAATATTTTTCATTTTTAGTCTTTATTCTTAGTATTTTTCACTTTTAGTCTCTATATTTTGTATTTTTGACATTTTGAGTCATTTTTTTGTCGAATTTTTGTCATTTTACCTGCTTTTATTCGTAACTGACATATTTTTCTCTAATTTTGCAGGTTTATCAATTAAAGTCCAACATTTCCGCGCAAAATTTTCAGAATTAATTTTTGGAAGACAAATTTATAATTTGTTTTTCAAAATTTATTTTTGAAAATTTTATGACTTTAATTGTGTTTTTCTGATTTTTAAGAGTGTGCACATAATTCTAACTTCTAAGCGAAGTTTCTCTTGACGATCACTCTATTAGGTAGTATTATTTTTCATATTCTTCATCTAATTTTTTTTTGTGTGTTTCTTTTCAGGTTTTCTTCAAGATGTCTACTTATAAAGAAGATGGGGTTTCAAGATTGCAACAAATTCTTATACCAGAAATACCTCCAACTTCACAAATTTCTGTGAATGCTAGCAATGAACCTTTGAAGCAAACTCTTGTAAAGGAGATGTCCCCGTTAACTAAAACTTTTGTGAAAGCTAGCAATGAACCTTTGAAGCAAACTATTATATCTACTTCAAATTCTTCAGCTTCTGTTTTTAATAAAGAGGAAGAAAATGCTAAATTGAAGAGACAAATTTTAGATTTTTCTTCTTCAAATGATAAACTGACTAAAAGAATTACTGATCTTGAAGTATATATTGCAGGTCTTGAAACAATAAAAGACAACTCGAGTCTGCACGATCAAATCAAGAAACTTCAAGAGAAAGTAACAACTCTTCAAAGTGAAAATGCTGATCTGAAGAGTATTGAAGACAAGAGAGAGAAGGAAAACTCATATCTTAGAGGACAATTAAAAGAAGTTCAAGAAAAAAGAAGAACATTGGAAGATGAAAATGTTGATTTGAAGAAAAAGCTTTCTGAACGTGAAAGAGAGTCTCTTTCTTCAAAGAAAGTTCTTAAAGAAAAGGAACTAACTGAGCTGAAATGTATAAAACTTTCAAAACAAGTTTCGGACTTTGAGAAAGTTTTATTTTTAGAAAAAGACAAGTTCGAAAAAGAAAGAGCTAAATTTGAAACTAAACGCAAATCTTTTGAGATTAAAAGTTCTAAACTTTCCGTGAAAATCTCTGATTTAGAAAATCTTTTGGAAAAAGAAAGAAAAATCTCTTTGAAAAGGAAAGTAAAACCCTTAAAAAGAAAAATATGGAAATTTTCAAAGAGATTACTGATAAAAGAAAGTTTTTGGAAAAAGATTTTGAATCGGAACGCGAATATTTTGAAGATGCGATTCTTAATCTTACCAAAAGATTATCTGGTTTATCAGCTGATATTATGAAGGATCAATTGATCAAATCTGATCTCCAAAAGAAATTTGATCTAATTTCTAAAGAAAAAAATGTTTTGATAAACAAAGTCAAAGAACTTGAAGACGTCAATTTTAAATTTGATGTCTCAAAGCAGGCCAGTCATGATACTATATTTCAGACTCCATTTGTTAATTCAAATGATTCCGAATGCACTTTTAAAACTGCTTCAAGTTCAAGCTTTAAAAACATTCCTTCTAAACAATTTTATAGATCAACTGATTTCTCAAAAGGTCAGATTCATTCTACAAATCTCTTCTATAATCCTCTGCTTGATAAATCAGTTAACAAAACAAATGTGCCTAAAGTTAATACTTCCAAACCTGAAGAAGTTCCAGTCTTCAAGAGGGTGAAGATGGAATGGAGAGTCAAAGGCACAACAATTCCGAAGAAAGAAGTTCCAAAATCATATGTATCCACACCAAAAGCAAAGAGGAACAATGCTCCGAAAGGTAAATCTTCTGTTCCACCTAATCATATTCATTCTGTAAATCATCTGATTAGGTTGGCACATAAGAAAATTTGTTGTTCTTATTGTGGGTCAAATGATTTTGTGCATAAAGATTATACTTCTTATTGGTACGGTACTTACATTATTCCTTCTAAGAAATATACACCTAACACACTAGGACCCAAGTCCCGTTGGGTACCAAAATCTGCTTAATCTGTTTTGTAGGTTCTTCATGTGTTGTGCTGATTTGGAAATATATATACCACACACATGACTGAAAACAGAAGAGAAGCGGTGAATTTTTTTTAAGAAGAGTACTTGTGCCATTAAGGGAGAGCAAAATTAATGGTTTCTGAATACATCAGTTCAGGACCCGTGCTACAATGTATTAGGCTTTTGAACATACCAGTTCAAAACCCGTGCTTCAACGACTATGGCTTCTGAACAAATCTGTTCAGGACCCGTACTTCAAAGACTAAGACTTCTAAACAAATCAGTTTAGAACTCGTATTTATCAGGTTAAATCTTTCACTATCATATCTTTTTAATTCAAGGATCATGCGGTAAAAGGTAACATTGTATTATATTTTGTTTCTACTGCTTTGAAAACTTGAATTTTTACAAATTTAATTCAATGACATGAAATTTTCAATTTTCATTCAATGAATTAAATGTGTGCTAAAAGATGATTTTACAAGTATTTTTGTATTATCTGAGTTATCTTTGTTTCAACTTTCACCTCTGAAATAAATCGAAAGGTCAGCAAAACATGAATGAATTTATGTTGAATGCTCAAAGTTATGTAAATTCGGACTTATATAGATTATAATGCTCAAAAAGCCTAATTGTCAGAATGAAAGATGGAAATGAAAATATGGGGGAAGCATTATGTTTTTAGAACCAAGTGATTGCGATGCATCAAGTAAACAAATAAAAATCATTTAGTTTGAAAGTTTGTACATGTGGCCTTTCTGGTTTGGGAGAGTAAGTCCTAAGGGGTGCTAGACACCTAGTCCATAAGATCAACTGGTCTGGGATCGGCTGACCAAAATCCTGCTATAGAACCAGATAGAAAGCCATGTTCCACTGGTACAAATGGGTTTAAGATATATCGATGTGGCCTTTCTGGTTTGGGAAATTAAGTTCTAAGGGGTGCTCGACACCTAGCACCTAAGGCCAACAGGTCTGGGATCTGCTAACCCAAATCCTGCTATAGAACCAGATAGAAAGTCATGTTTAACGGTGTATCTTATTCTTACTTAACTTTTTGATTAAAAGATGCCAATATGCACAAATTAAAAGATGTCAATGTGCACAAAATCAAAAGATGTCAATGAGCACAAAATCAAAAGATTCCAATGAGCACACATCTCTTGAAACTTGGGGAAAAAACAAAGTCGCGATAAACCCGTAAATTTGTGAAAATTCTGATTTTGGACAAATAGTGTGAGTAGAGCAAAGTATTCTTATATGTTTTAGAATTGCATATGCTTGAAGCTAATCATATTTCGCATGCTAGCACACCAAATATATTTAATAAAGGGGTTGAAACTGAACATTTTTAACTTGATATGCAATGATGTCTTGTTCTTGAATCCAAACACATGCATTTGATTTCATTTGATTGAAAAAACTGTTAAATTTCATTAA
>JAWVWS010000219.1:0-25000 GCA_033807775.1 Saussurea involucrata
TTGACAGCCTACCGGTTAAGCTGATAGTTACCAATAGGTTGCTTTCACCTCCATGCCATGCTTCATAACCGTGTGTTTGTACTGCGACTTCTATATGGTTATGGAAGTCTTCCACGCTTAGTATCATGTCTGGTATCATGTATACAAGCTGGGTGCCTGTTGATAGGTCAACCTCCATTGTTCCCACAATAGAGGTGCTGTTCTCCCATCTAGTGTCTCTCAAGACTACTAGTGCTATTGTGCCTGCTCCTCTTCTGTGTAAGGCATGGATCCTTATCATGAACAGGCCCAGATGCATGTGCTGCAGGTCTGATGTTCTTAGTTGTCGGTAACTCTGTTCGTTACAGAGGTTAAGGTTTACCTGCCTTCCATCTGTGACCAAGATTCGTCTTTCTGAGTAGTGTTGGTACACTCTATGCTGAACTGTATTCCTGTTGCTTGAGTACAGGATTTCTGCTGGTACAAGTTGGGCACGCCTTTCTCGGGAGAGCTCAAGTTGTCTTTCAGGGCTGATTGTGGATTCCAGCGTTCGGTTATACCTTGCTCCAAAACGTCTTTGGACCCGTCGGGTTGCGTTGTATCTCATCCGTTGAAATGCTTGATAATTTCGGATTTGGTCTTCTTGTGTGGGGGGGTCGGTTGTGGTTGAAGACCCGTTTTCAAGCACGCTAGCTCTGGTTACACGACTCATTGTTTCGAGATTTTGGAGTATTCCTCCTTGAAGATACTATTGGGGTTTTTGTAGACAAAGATAGGCCCCTGCTTTTTGGGTTTGACTTCTTTACCAGAGACTGAAAAGGTTTCAAGTCTCTTAGTTAGCTCTGCGATGGACCCTTCTAACTCGGCAGGCGACGTTGCTTCTTTAGCCTTGAGTTGTTGTCTGATAAAATCAACCTGTTCTTCAAGAATTTCAACCTTCTGGTGTTGGCTTATCAGTAGATATAACAGGATGTTATTCTGTTTAATGATAGCCTTGTTTTGTGATGCGACACTTGTGGTGTAGTCAGAAAATCTTGCAAAACCTACTGCTGGTGAGTCAAAGTCCTCTACGGCTCGGATTGCTTCTTGATATGATGAGTTTGCCCGGGCGTTGGCTATACTCATATGGTCAAGAGGCCCTTTACTTCTTGAGTAAGGCTTTCAATCCTTTGGATTTTTTGGCTAAGGTCTTGGTTTAATTGAAGGATTTTGCTGGTTTCGCTCTGGGTTTTTCGTATTATCTCCTCACAAAGTTCTAAACGTTGTAAGAAATCTCTTTGGGAATCCAAGATTTGGTGAAAACGTTTTATGCAAACCTTTGAGTGTAGTGATAAACGATCATAGACTACTGAAATATTATTATCAAGTACTAAGAATTTATCTTTTTGGTTTTCTTCTGGGCTTAAATATTCAAGATTAGCAGTTCGGGAACGTGTATACCAATCTTCAATATCATGCTCATAACGATCAGTCATGAGTTCATTAGGTCAAGAAATCTTTAGATAATTAGGTTTTTCTCTAAGATACTCACTTTCCCTGGCCCTCTTCCCCCTCCTGGGTACTTTTGAGCTTGGTACTTTGGCTTTTGTATGATAGAGAAAAAGATGATTATGCAAGGATTTCCTTAGTTATGAACTTATTTCTGAGAAAATTAAACATGATATATAGGATTGGATACAACGTACCTTTCTGGTGCTAACCTTGAAGATGAACTTTAAGCTGCCATGTAGTTTATAAGACACTAGATGGGAGAACAGCACCTCTATTGTGGGAACAATGGAGGTTGACCTATCAACAGGCACCCAGCTTGTATACATGATACCAGACATGATACTAAGCGTGGAAGACTTCCATAACCATATAGAAGTCGCAGTACAAACACACGGTTATGAAGCATGGCATCGAGGTGAAAGCAACCTATTGGTAACTATCAGCTTAACCGGTAGGCTGTCAAACACTAGTTACATGGGCTTTGAATACAACGTTCAAAACGCGGTTGACCACCTGGCAACAAGTGGGATTACAGCAATCCCAGGAGAACAACTCAGTGTCTCAGAACTAGAAGGAAGAAGCTGGCACCTACAGCCAACAGACCACAGAACTGTGCGTATCCCAACCGGTGTTGCTGTGAATAATAGGCTCGACAGAACAACAAGCCTACGTTTCACCAGGTACACCAGACAACCGGAACCAAGGCGATACTCGGTAGATCAGAGAGATCGAGAAACTCACCATGATGATCTCGAAGAAGAGTTTCTTGGGGTGCTAACACACACAGTCGGTGCACCAACACATATACCGTATGATGTATGTTTTTGTGAAACATGTCAAAATGAAGCACAGGCCGTTTTGGACGAACCATGGAATAAACGGTCAAACAAGCCAAAGAAGAACAAAAAGTCGCAGGACAGATGGGATACTCTAGGAGAACCATCCGGCAAGTATGACTACTACGTTCGCTACGATGCTCCAACTTCACTCCTAGGTACCCAACAAATCATTGCCACTAGATGGGATGACTGTGAATCAGGCAGCACACCCATGGATGAAGACTATTCTGGTCACGTCATCATCAAAGAAGATAGCAGCGAAGATCACGAATGGGTTAACCCATTCGGAGAAGAGGTAGCCATGCCTCTTGTCACAGAAAACAACAATCTGGAATACCCTTTATTCCAGAAATTCAAGGAAGCGGCAGATCAGTTAGCCTTCCCGAATACTGAAAGCAGTGGAGTGTATCACCCACCAACCGAACAGATGATGGGTCCACCGGTTTACCCTCCAGCAAGGGATCAACAAAGGACCAACACCGAACCTTACCCGCCCGTCAGACGCAATTTCAAAGGGGGATATGGTGAGTATCACAATCAGCAATGGTCGTTGCCTCCGGCAATGATAAATACAGGAGCCCTGTTAGTCCTACCAGCTGATCCAGGATTATGGGCCGACGTTATAGCTCGATGGGAGTCAATAACCATAAATAGACTGAATGAAGTTACATGGACCAATAATAAAGAAAAATTGGTGTTTGTGGAAAACCTGTTTGGAGAAAGTGAGAAACGCATGTGGCAGCAATGGCGCACTACTTACCCGGAATCCTACACTGCGCTAGAAGCTATGGCGGATGATCCTCAAAACATCACCTCTCAGGTACGACAAATAATTCTCATGGAAGACCCATACCGAGGATCCACTGAAGAACAAGATCAGGCATATCGTGACTTGGAACGTCTCAACTGTGAACACACCAAAGACATTTGGAAATTCATGAATGAATTCAGGATCTTGGCCTCCAAGTCTGGACGCCTGTTCATCCCAGCCACAACGGACAAGTTCTTCACCAAGCTCCCACCGGTCCTGTCAAAACGAATCGAAGAACTCTTCAAAGCCAAATACCCTGGGCTTTCAGCGGCAGTTTTACCAGCAATCAAATTTACACACTCATACATCAGCGACATGTGTAAAGAAGCAGCGTTGCAGAAAGAACTCCGCACTTTGGACTTTTGCTCAGCAATACCCATACCCGGCTATTACAAATCAGCAAAATACGGGCTGCGAAAGTCAAAAACATACAAAGGAAAACCGCACAAAACACATGTTAAAGTGTTCAAACGCAAATGGAAGGATGATAGGGGAAGGGTCCCAAAATGCAAGTGCTACGTTTGCGGACAACAGGGGCATTTTGCCCGAGACTGTAGGAGCGAAAAGGGGAACATGGCAAGGGCTGCTGTGTTCCAGAACATGGAACTTAAGGATGATTGGGACATTGTCTCCGCAGACAACGATGATTCAAGTGTATACAGTATCTCCGATGGAGAACAGGGACACACAATCCAATATATCGGAGCAATGATAAGTGACTCACCAATCATTGAGGAAACTATGTTCATGTTTCACCAGAACAACGAGCAAGACGAAGAACAATGGGGAGATTACGAAACATGCTTTATGTTTCATCCCGGCGGACCATCCCAAATAAAGGATAGAGAAAGAGAGGCAGGTTCTTGGAGACCAAACAAAGAACCACCGGCGAAGTCCCAAGAATGCCAGCATAATTGGGAAGAAAATGGAATAACAAACAATTTGTTCTGTTTTTACTGCGGAATAGCGACGACGGACAGGTCCCGTTTACATTGTGAGAAATGTGAGTTAACAACCTGTGCCCTATGCGCAGCCCACTACCTGGGCCTCAAGATGAAGATCAAGAAAAGAGAGGACGAGGCCGTGGAGACCTCGCAGAAAGAAGTACAGTTACTCAAGGAATTGCTTAAGGATAAGAATGAAGAAGTTAAGCAATTGATCAGAGACCAGATCAAGGAACAAACGAAAACAGCACTTTTGGAAGACAGAGTATGATCAAGGGATGATATACTGCAGCAACTACAGAAGGAAGTCAGGGATCTCAAGCAAGAAGGCTCCAAATGGAAGGAGGAAGCGCAAGGCCTAGCAATACGTGTCGGAGATCAACGAACGGAGATTGCCAACGTCCAATTAGACTACGAAAGACAAATTGGAACGATCAGGCAAAAGATAAATGAAACCACGAACGAACTCCGAGAAACGAAAGAAAAGCTGGTAGATACTGCGGAAGAGCTTCAGATGCTTCGTGAAGCAAATTCCATGGAAGAAGCCCAAGAAGATTCACAGGACCCATATGCACTAGATTCATTCCCTCAACCAAGAGATCAGAGGCGTTCAGTAAATGCATTAATTGAAGCCGCACACTCAATAGATGCATTCATAGAAGTGGAAGTTCATCATGCTATGAGCACAGCTGGAGGACCCCCTCCTAAGGTCCGAAAGATCATGAACAGACTGTATAACGTCACAGTTGACTTCGAAATACAGTCAATCAAGGAATTCAGAGTGAATGCCATTCTGGACACGGGAGCGACGGCCTGCTGCATTGGCAAAAGCGTCGTACCAGAAGAAGCAACAGAGCCACTGGAGCGGACTGTCTACTTCAATGGAGTCAATTCCCAACAGCCAGCCAAATCCAAAATCAAACCTGGCTACTTCATAATTGAAGGGAACAAGTTTCGAATGCCCCTCATCTATGTCCTTGAAATGACAATAAGTCATGGGATCCATATGTTGATAGGAACAAATTTCATTCGAGCCATGAACGGTGGTATCCGAATCGAAGGGGATGAGATAACTATATACAAGAGGATCACAAGCATCAAATCCGCCCCTCAGGCAGAAGTAACAGCCCCTCTCTATGAAGACGATCTAGAGTTTGGATACGATGATGATACTTTTGGGATTCTCCATGAAGCATATACCCTTCAAACCCCAACCATTGGAAAAGGCTTACAGCACAGCTTCCAGTCGGTCATCCAGAGACTTAAACAACAAGGCTTCATTGGCGAAGACCCCATGAAGCATTGGAAAAGGAATGGTGAGACTTGTATCCTGGACATTATCAACCCTGATATCACAATACAAGATAAACCACTGAAACATGTCACTCCAGCCATGGAAGATTCTTTCAAGCAACATATCAACGCTCTCCTTCAGATCAAGGTCATACGGCCGAGCAAGTCACGACATCGCACGATGGCAATGCTGGTCAACTCTGGAACCATGATTGACCCAAAGACGGGGAAAGAAACGAAGGGGAAGGAACGAATGGTCTTCAACTACCGCACCCTAAATGATAACACGTTTAAAGACCAGTACTCGCTACCAGGAATAAACACACTGCTCAAACGCATTGGTAATGCCAAAATCTATTCCAAGTTCGATCTCAAATCAGGGTTTCATCAGGTAGCGATGGATGAAGCATCCATACAATGGACTGCTTTTCTCGTTCCAGGCGGATTGTACGAATGGTTGGTAATGCCCTTCGGGTTGAAGAATGCCCCAGCAATTTTCCAGCGCAAAATGGATAGGTGTTTCAGAGGGACTGAAGCTTTCATCGCCATATATATAGATGATATACTTGTTTTCAGTGAGGACGAGGAACAACACAAGGGGCACCTCCTAAAGATGGTCAAAATCTGCGAGGACAATGGGCTTGTACTCTCACCAACCAAAATGAAAATCGCAGTACCAGAGATCGAATTTCTTGGGGCAATCATCGGCAACCGAAGAATGAAGTTACAACCCCACATCATCAAAAGGGTGGTCGACTTTGATGAGGAAAAACTGAAAACAAAGGCAGGATTACGATCGTTCCTTGGTATCCTGAACTACGCGCGAGGGTACATCCCCAAGCTTGGGATACTGCTCGGCCCTCTTTATGAGAAAACAAGCATGCATGGTGATAAGCGTCTAAAACCGTCAGACTACGACCTTATCAGAAGAATAAAGCAGAAGGTTGGTCAGCTCCCTGACCTACAAATCCCCCCACCAAATGCATACATTATCCTTGAAACAGATGGATGCATGGAAGGATGGGGTGGGATTTGCAAGTGGAAAAATCAGAAAGAAGACTCCAAAGGCACAGAGCACGTTTGCGCCTACACCAGCGGGAGGTTCAAGGTGGTACAATCAACCATTGATGCAGAAATCAATGCCTGCATAAACACCCTGGAAAAACTAAAAATCTACTACCTAGATCAAGCAGAGATAACGCTACGGACAGACTGCCAAGCCATCATTAGTTTTTACAACAAAACTAATTCAAACAAAGCCTCAAGGGTCCGATGGATACGATTCTCTGATGCAGTGACTGGAACAGGGGTTAAAATCAATATTGAACATATTGATGGGAAGCACAATGTTCTAGCAGACGCACTGTCACGAATTGTCACGTTATGTCTTGAAGATCAAGGTAAGCAAGAACAGGTGTTCCAACTTTCCACCACCCTCATGGAAGCACTAAAGGCGGGAGATAAGCAACAAGAAGCCCAAGTAATCCTGGACTATTTCTACAAAAATAGTCCAAGAAACAACCACGGCTACAACCCACAAACAAGTAGCCTAAACAGCCCAATGACATACCAGCACAACACAACCCGGCCCAAACTCTATAAACAGGGCCTTTCTTACGTAAGAGATGACGACTCAGACACAGAAGACGAGACCATAGTGGTAGACCCCGGTTGGGACGACCCAAGCGTTTCAATGATTCAAAAACCACGTGTTGACATCATCGACGCCAGAAGGGCCCGCATCTAGGCTCAATCTAAAGGCCTACCTTTTGTCCATATTATTACTCTACTTTCCAGCTGTCCTCAAGTAACGGTGTGAATTGCTTGAGGTCTCTATCTACTTTTAAATAAAGGACCGACCCGTGTGACCTTGTCGGCCAGTGTAAAAGATCAAGCATTATTGTACTATATTACTGTACCCAGATGAATTATTGAAGCTAATCACTTCACTTCTTCATCGTTATAAATATGTATGAGGGGATTGAAGCCTACACAACTTCACCCTACCTTGTGAAATATAAGTTCAAGTTTTCTATTCTCTAAAGTTTTAGTCTTTGTACTTTCTTGTTAAATTTCCTATTTCTCTAATGTTCTCTAAAGTTTTAGTCTTTGTACTTTCTTGTTAAATTTCCTTTTTCTCTATCATACAAAAGCCAAAGTACCAAGCTCAAAAGTACCCAGGAGGGGGAAGAGGGCCAGGGAAAGTGAGTATCTTAGAGAAAAACCTAATTATCTAAAGATTTCCTGACCTAATGAACTCATGACTGATCGTTATGAGCATGATATTGAAGATTGGTATACACGTTCCCGAACTGCTAATCTTGAATATTTAAGCCCAGAAGAAAACCAAAAAGATAAATTCTTAGTACTTGATAATAATATTTCAGTAGTCTATGATCGTTTATCACTACACTCAAAGGTTTGCATAAAACGTTTTCACCAAATCTTGGATTCCCAAAGAGATTTCTTACAACGTTTAGAACTTTGTGAGGAGATAATACGAAAAACCCAGAGCGAAACCAGCAAAATCCTTCAATTAAACCAAGACCTTAGCCAAAAAATCCAAAGGATTGAAAGCCTTACTCAAGAAGTAAAGGGCCTCTTGACCATATGAGTATAGCCAACGCCCGGGCAAACTCATCATATCAAGAAGCAATCCGAGCCGTAGAGGACTTTGACTCACCAGCAGTAGGTTTTGCAAGATTTTCTGACTACACCACAAGTGTCGCATCACAAAACAAGGCTATCATTAAACAGAATAACATCCTGTTATATCTACTGATAAGCCAACACCAGAAGGTTGAAATTCTTGAAGAACAGGTTGATTTTATCAGACAACAACTCAAGGCTAAAGAAGCAACGTCGCCTGCCGAGTTAGAAGGGTCCATCGCAGAGCTAACTAAGAGACTTGAAACCTTTTCTGTCTCTGGTAAAGAAGTCAAACCCAAAAAGCAGGGGCCTATCTTTGTCTACAAAAACCCCAATAGTATCTTCAAGGAGGAATACTCCAAAATCTCGAAACAATGAGTCGTGTAACCAGAGCTAGCGTGCTTGAAAACGGGTCTTCAACCACAACCGACCCCCCCACACAAGAAGACCAAATCCGAAATTATCAAGCATTTCAACGGATGAGATACAACGCAACCCGACGGGTCCAAAGACGTTTTGGAGCAAGGTATAACCGAACGCTGGAATCCACAATCAGCCCTGAAAGACAACTTGAGCTCTCCCGAGAAAGGCGTGCCCAACTTGTACCAGCAGAAATCCTGTACTCAAGCAACAGGAATACAGTTCAGCATAGAGTGTACCAACACTACTCAGAAAGACGAATCTTGGTCACAGATGGAAGGCAGGTAAACCTTAACCTCTGTAACGAACAGAGTTACCGACAACTAAGAACATCAGACCTGCAGCACATGCATCTGGGCCTGTTCATGATAAGGATCCATGCCTTACACAGAAGAGGAGCAGGCACAATAGCACTAGTAGTCTTGAGAGACACTAGATGGGAGAACAGCACCTCTATTGTGGGAACAATGGAGGTTGACCTATCAACAGGCACCCAGCTTGTATACATGATACCAGACATGATACTAAGCGTGGAAGACTTCCATAACCATATAGAAGTCGCAGTACAAACACACGGTTATGAAGCATGGCATGGAGGTGAAAGCAACCTATTGGTAACTATCAGCTTAACCGGTAGGCTGTCAAACACTAGTTACATGGGCTTTGAATACAACGTTCAAAACGCGGTTGACCACCTGGCAACGAGTGGGATTACAGCAATCCCAGGAGAACAACTCAGTGTCTCAGAACTAGAAGGAAGAAGCTGGCACCTACAGCCAACAGACCACAGAACTGTGCGTATCCCAACCGGTGTTGCTGTGAATAATAGGCTCGACAGAACAACAAGCCTACGTTTCACCAGGTACACCAGACAACCGGAACCAAGGCGATACTCGGTAGATCAGAGAGATCGAGAAACTCACCATGATGATCTCGAAGAAGAGTTTCTTGGGGTGCTAACACACACAGTCGGTGCACCAACACATATACCGTATGATGTATGTTTTTGTGAAACATGCCAAAACGAAGCACAGGCCGTTTTGGACGAACCATGGAATAAACGGTCAAACAAGCAAAAGAAGAACAAAAAGTCGCAGGACAGATGGGATACTCTAGGAGAACCATCCGGCAAGTATGACTACTACGTTCGCTACGATGCTCCAACTTCACTCCTAGGTACCCAACAAATCATTGCCACTGGATGGGATGACTGTGAATCAGGCAGCACACCCATGGATGAAGACTATTCTGGTCACGTCATCATCAAAGAAGATAGCAGCGAAGATCACGAATGGGTTAACCCATTCGGAGAAGAGGTAGCCATGCCTCTTGTCACAGAAAACAACAATCTGGAATACCCTTTATTCCAGAAATTCAAGGAAGCGGCAGATCAGTTAGCCTTCCCGAATACTGAAAGCAGTGGAGTGTATCACCCACCAACCGAACAGATGATGGGTCCACCGGTTTACCCTCCAGCAAGGGATCAACAAAGGACCAACACCGAACCTTACCCGCCCGTCAGACGCAATTTCAAAGGGGGATATGGTGAGTATCACAATCAGCAATGGTCGTTGCCTCCGGCAATGATAAATACAGGAGCCCTGTTAGTCCTACCAGCTGATCCAGGATTATGGGCCGACGTTATAGCTCGATGGGAGTCAATAACCATAAATAGACTGAATGAAGTTACATGGACCAATAATAAAGAAAAATTGGTGTTTGTGGAAAACCTGTTTGGAGAAAGTGAGAAACGCATGTGGCAGCAATGGCGCACTACTTACCCGGAATCCTACACTGCGCTAGAAGCTATGGCGGATGATCCTCAAAATATCACCTCTCAGGTACGACAAATAATTCTCATGGAAGACCCATACCGAGGATCCACTGAAGAACAAGATCAGGCATATCGTGACTTGGAACGTCTCAACTGTGAACACACCAAAGACATTTGGAAATTCATGAATGAATTCAGGATCTTGGCCTCCAAGTCTGGACGCCTGTTCTTCCCAGCCACAACGGACAAGTTCTTCACCAAGCTCCCACCGGTCCTGTCAAAACGAATCGAAGAACTCTTCAAAGCCAAATACCCTGGGCTTTCAGCGGCAGTTTTACCAGCAATCAAATTTACACACTCATACATCAGCGACATGTGTAAAGAAGCAGCGTTGCAGAAAGAACTCCGCACTTTGGACTTTTGCTCAGCAATACCCATACCCGGCTATTACAAATCAGCAAAATACGGGCTGCGAAAGTCAAAAACATACAAAGGAAAACCGCACAAAACACATGTTAAAGTGTTCAAACGCAAATGGAAGGATGATAGGGGAAGGGTCCCAAAATGCAAGTGCTACGTTTGCGGACAACAGGGGCATTTTGCCCGAGACTGTAGGAGCGAAAAGGGGAACATGGCAAGGGCTGCTGTGTTCCAGAACATGGAACTTAAAGATGATTGGGACATTGTCTCCGCAGACAACGATGATTCAAGTGTATACAGTATCTCCGATGGAGAACAGGGACACACAATCCAAAATATCGGAGCAATGATAAGTGACTCACCAATCATTGAGGAAACTATGTTCATGTTTCACCAGAACAACGAGCAAGACGAAGAACAATGGGGAGATTACGAAACATGCTTTATGTTTCATCCCGGCGGACCATCCCAAATAAAGGATAGAGAAAGAGAGGCAGGTTCTTGGAGACCAAACAAAGAACCACCGGCGAAGTCACAAGAATGCCAGCATAATTGGGAAGAAAATGGAATAACAAACAATTTGTTCTGTTTTTACTGCGGAATAGCGACGACGGACAGGTCCCGTTTACATTGTGAGAAATGTGAGTTAACAACCTGTGCCCTATGCGCAGCCCACTACCTGGGCCTCAAGATGAAAATCAAGAAAAGAGAGGACGAGGCCGTGGAGACCCCGCAGAAAGAAGTACAGTTACTCAAGGAATTGCTTAAGGATAAGAATGAAGAAGTTAAGCAATTGATCAGAGACCAGATCAAGGAACAAACGAAAACAGCACTTTTGGAAGACAGAGTACGATCAAGGGATGATATACTGCAGCAACTACAGAAGGAAGTCAGGGATCTCAAGCAAGAAGGCTCCAAA
Source organism: Saussurea involucrata (assembly GCA_033807775.1). Lineage (NCBI taxonomy): Eukaryota > Viridiplantae > Streptophyta > Magnoliopsida > Asterales > Asteraceae > Saussurea > Saussurea involucrata. The sequence goes on from JAWVWS010000219.1 coordinate 11,540, forward strand.
TGGAAGGAGGAAGCGCAAGGCCTAGCAATACGTGTCGGAGATCAACGAACGGAGATTGCCAACGTCCAATTAGACTACGAAAGACAAATTGGAACGATCAGGCAAAAGATAAATGAAACCACGAACGAACTCCGAGAAACGAAAGAAAAGCTGGTAGATACTGCGGAAGAGCTTCAGATGCTTCGTGAAGCAAATTCCATGGAAGAAGCCCAAGAAGATTCACAGGACCCATATGCACTAGATTCATTCCCTCAACCAAGAGATCAGAGGCGTTCAGTAAATGCATTAATTGAAGCCGCACACTCAATAGATGCATTCATAGAAGTGGAAGTTCATCATGCTATGAGCACAGCTGGAGGACCCCCTCCTAAGGTCCGAAAGATCATGAACAGACTGTATAACGTCACAGTTGACTTCGAAATACAGTCAATCAAGGAATTTAGAGTGAATGCCATTCTGGACACGGGAGCGACGGCCTGCTGCATTGGCAAAAGCGTCGTACCAGAAGAAGCAACAGAGCCACTGGAGCGGACTGTCTACTTCAATGGAGTCAATTCCCAACAGCCAGCCAAATCCAAAATCAAACCTGGCTACTTCATAATTGAAGGGAACAAGTTTCGAATGCCCCTCATCTATGTCCTTGAAATGACAATAAGTCATGGGATCCATATGTTGATAGGAACAAATTTCATTCGAGCCATGAACGGTGGTATCCGAATCGAAGGGGATGAGATAACTATATACAAGAGGATCACAAGCATCAAATCCGCCCCTCAGGCAGAAGTAACAGCCCCTCTCTATGAAGACGATCTAGAGTTTGGATACGATGATGATACTTTTGGGATTCTCCATGAAGCATATACCCTTCAAACCCCAACCATTGGAAAAGGCTTACAGCACAGCTTCCAGTCGGTCATCCAGAGACTTAAACAACAAGGCTTCATTGGCGAAGACCCCATGAAGCATTGGAAAAGGAATGGTGAGACTTGTATCCTGGACATTATCAACCCTGATATCACAATACAAGATAAACCACTGAAACATGTCACTCCAGCCATGGAAGATTCTTTCAAGCAACATATCAACGCTCTCCTTCAGATCAAGGTCATACGGCCGAGCAAGTCACGACATCGCACGATGGCAATGCTGGTCAACTCTGGAACCATGATTGACCCAAAGACGGGGAAAGAAACGAAGGGGAAGGAACGAATGGTCTTCAACTACCGCACCCTAAATGATAACACGTTTAAAGACCAGTACTCGCTACCAGGAATAAACACACTGCTCAAACGCATTGGTAATGCCAAAATCTATTCCAAGTTCGATCTCAAATCAGGGTTTCATCAGGTAGCGATGGATGAAGCATCCATACAATGGACTGCTTTTCTCGTTCCAGGCGGATTGTACGAATGGTTGGTAATGCCCTTCGGGTTGAAGAATGCCCCAGCAATTTTCCAGCGCAAAATGGATAGGTGTTTCAGAGGGACTGAAGCTTTCATCGCCATATATATAGATGATATACTTGTTTTCAGTGAGGACGAGGAACAACACAAGGGGCACCTCCTAAAGATGGTCAAAATCTGCGAGGACAATGGGCTTGTACTCTCACCAACCAAAATGAAAATCGCAGTACCAGAGATCGAATTTCTTGGGGCAATCATCGGCAACCGAAGAATGAAGTTACAACCCCACATCATCAAAAGGGTGGTCGACTTTGATGAGGAAAAACTGAAAACAAAGGCAGGATTACGATCGTTCCTTGGTATCCTGAACTACGCGCGAGGGTACATCCCCAAGCTTGGGATACTGCTCGGCCCTCTTTATGAGAAAACAAGCATGCATGGTGATAAGCGTCTAAAACCGTCAGACTACGACCTTATCAGAAGAATAAAGCAGAAGGTTGGTCAGCTCCCTGACCTACAAATCCCCCCACCAAATGCATACATTATCCTTGAAACAGATGGATGCATGGAAGGATGGGGTGGGATTTGCAAGTGGAAAAATCAGAAAGAAGACTCCAAAGGCACAGAGCACGTTTGCGCCTACACCAGCGGGAGGTTCAAGGTGGTACAATCAACCATTGATGCAGAAATCAATGCCTGCATAAACACCCTGGAAAAACTAAAAATCTACTACCTAGATCAAGCAGAGATAACGCTACGGACAGACTGCCAAGCCATCATTAGTTTTTACAACAAAACTAATTCAAACAAAGCCTCAAGGGTCCGATGGATACGATTCTCTGATGCAGTGACTGGAACAGGGGTTAAAATCAATATTGAACATATTGATGGGAAGCACAATGTTCTAGCAGACGCACTGTCACGAATTGTCACGTTATGTCTTGAAGATCAAGGTAAGCAAGAACAGGTGTTCCAACTTTCCACCACCCTCATGGAAGCACTAAAGGCGGGAGATAAGCAACAAGAAGCCCAAGTAATCCTGGACTATTTCTACAAAAATAGTCCAAGAAACAACCACGGCTACAACCCACAAACAAGTAACCTAAACAGCCCAATGACATACCAGCACAACACAACCCGGCCCAAACTCTATAAACAGGGCCTTTCTTACGTAAGAGATGACGACTCAGACACAGAAGACGAGACCATAGTGGTAGACCCCGGTTGGGACGACCCAAGCGTTTCAATGATTCAAAAACCACGTGTTGACATCATCGACGCCAGAAGGGCCCGCATCTAGGCTCAATCTAAAGGCCTACCTTTTGTCCATATTATTACTCTACTTTCCAGCTGTCCTCAAGTAACGGTGTGAATTGCTTGAGGTCTCTATCTACTTTTAAATAAAGGACCGACCCGTGTGACCTTGTCGGCCAGTGTAAAAGATCAAGCATTATTGTAATATATTACTGTACCCAGATGAATTATTGAAGCTAATCACTTCACATCTTCATCGTTATAAATATGTATGAGGGGATTGAAGCCTACACACTTCACCCTCTATTGTGAAATATAAGTTCAAGTTTTCTATTCTCTAAAGTTTTAGTCTTCGTATTGAAGCCTACACACTTCACCCTCTATTGTGAAAATCAAAAAAGTACAAAGACTAAAACTTTAGAGAATAGAAAACTTGAACTTATATTTCACAATAGAGGGTGAAGTGTGTAGGCTTCAATCCCCTCATACATATTTATAACGATGAAGATGTGAAGTGATTAGCTTCAATAATTCATCTGGGTACAGTAATATATTACAATAATGCTTGATCTTTTACACTGGCCGACAAGGTCACACGGGTCGGTCCTTTATTTAAAAGTAGATAGATACCTCAAGCAATTCACACCGTTACTTGAGGACAGCTGGAAAGTAGAGTAATAATATGGACAAAAGGTAGGCCTTTAGATTGAGCCTAGATGCGGGCCCTTCTGGCGTCGATGATGTCAACACGTGGTTTTTGAATCATTGAAACGCTTGGGTCGTCCCAACCGGGGTCTACCACTATGGTCTCGTCTTCTGTGTCTGAGTCGTCATCTCTTACGTAAGAAAGGCCCTGTTTATAGAGTTTGGGCCGGGTTGTGTTGTGCTGGTATGTCATTGGGCTGTTTAGGTTACTTGTTTGTGGGTTGTAGCCGTGGTTGTTTCTTGGACTATTTTTGTAGAAATAGTCCAGGATTACTTGGGCTTCTTGTTGCTTATCTCCCGCCTTTAGTGCTTCCATGAGGGTGGTGGAAAGTTGGAACACCTGTTCTTGCTTACCTTGATCTTCAAGACATAACGTGACAATTCGTGACAGTGCGTCTGCTAGAACATTGTGCTTCCCATCAATATGTTCAATATTGATTTTAACCCCTGTTCCAGTCACTGCATCAGAGAATCGTATCCATCGGACCCTTGAGGCTTTGTTTGAATTAGTTTTGTTGTAAAAACTAATGATGGCTTGGCAGTCTGTCCGTAGCGTTATCTCTGCTTGATCTAGGTAGTAGATTTTTAGTTTTTCCAGGGTGTTTATGCAGGCATTGATTTCTGCATCAATGGTTGATTGTACCACCTTGAACCTCCCGCTGGTGTAGGCGCAAACGTGCTATGTGCCTTTGGAGTCTTCTTTCTGATTTTTCCACTTGCAAATCCCACCCCATCCTTCCATGCATCCATCTGTTTCAAGGATAATGTATGCATTTGGTGGGGGGATTTGTAGGTCAGGGAGCTGACCAACCTTCTGCTTTATTCTTCTGATAAGGTCGTAGTCTGACGGTTTTAGACGCTTATCACCATGCATGCTTGTTTTCTCATAAAGAGGGCCGAGCAGTATCCCAAGCTTGGGGATGTACCCTCGCGCGTAGTTCAGGATACCAAGGAACGATCGTAATCCTGCCTTTGTTTTCAGTTTTTCCTCATCAAAGTCGACCACCCTTTTGATGATGTGGGGTTGTAACTTCATTCTTCGGTTGCCGATGATTGCCCCAAGAAATTCGATCTCTGGTACTGCGATTTTCATTTTGGTTGGTGAGAGTACAAGCCCATTGTCCTCGCAGATTTTGACCATCTTTAGGAGGTGCCCCTTGTGTTGTTCCTCGTCCTCACTGAAAACAAGTATATCATCTATATATATGGCGATGAAAGCTTCAGTCCCTCTGAAACACCTATCCATTTTGCGCTGGAAAATTGCTGGGGCATTCTTCAACCCGAAGGGCATTACCAACCATTCGTACAATCCGCCTGGAACGAGAAAAGCAGTCCATTGTATGGATGCTTCATCCATCGCTACCTGATGAAACCCTGATTTGAGATCGAACTTGGAATAGATTTTGGCATTACCAATGCGTTTGAGCAGTGTGTTTATTCCTGGTAGCGAGTACTGGTCTTTAAACGTGTTATCATTTAGGGTGCGGTAGTTGAAGACCATTCGTTCCTTCCCCTTCGTTTCTTTCCCCGTCTTTGGGTCAATCATGGTTCCAGAGTTGACCAGCATTGCCATCGTGCGATGTCGTGACTTGCTCGGCCGTATGACCTTGATCTGAAGGAGAGCGTTGATATGTTGCTTGAAAGAATCTTCCATGGCTGGAGTGACATGTTTCAGTGGTTTATCTTGTATTGTGATATCAGGGTTGATAATGTCCAGGATACAAGTCTCACCATTCCTTTTCCAATGCTTCATGGGGTCTTCGCCAATGAAGCCTTGTTGTTTAAGTCTCTGGATGACCGACTGGAAGCTGTGCTGTAAGCCTTTTCCAATGGTTGGGGTTTGAAGGGTATATGCTTCATGGAGAATCCCAAAAGTATCATCATCGTATCCAAACTCTAGATCGTCTTCATAGAGAGGGGCTGTTACTTCTGCCTGAGGGGCGGATTTGATGCTTGTGATCCTCTTGTATATAGTTATCTCATCCCCTTCGATTCGGATACCACCGTTCATGGCTCGAATGAAATTTGTTCCTATCAACATATGGATCCCATGAATTATTGTCATTTCAAGGACATAGATGAGGGGCATTCGAAACTTGTTCCCTTCAATTATGAAGTAGCCAGGTTTGATTTTGGATTTGGCTGGCTGTTGGGAATTGACTCCATTGAAGTAGACAGTCCGCTCCAGTGGCTCTGTTGCTTCTTCTGGTACGACGCTTTTGCCAATGCAGCAGGCCGTCGCTCCCGTGTCCAGAATGGCATTCACTCTAAATTCCTTGATTGACTGTATTTCGAAGTCAACTGTGACGTTATACAGTCTGTTCATGATCTTTCGGACCTTAGGAGGGGGTCCTCCAGCTGTGCTCATAGCATGATGAACTTCCACTTCTATGAATGCATCTATTGAGTGTGCGGCTTCAATTAATGCATTTACTGAACGCCTCTGATCTCTTGGTTGAGGGAATGAATCTAGTGCATATGGGTCCTGTGAATCTTCTTGGGCTTCTTCCATGGAATTTGCTTCACGAAGCATCTGAAGCTCTTCCGCAGTATCTACCAGCTTTTCTTTCGTTTCTCGGAGTTCGTTCGTGGTTTCATTTATCTTTTGCCTGATCGTTCCAATTTGTCTTTCGTAGTCTAATTGGACGTTGGCAATCTCCGTTCGTTGATCTCCGACACGTATTGCTAGGCCTTGCGCTTCCTCCTTCCATTTGGAGCCTTCTTGCTTGAGATCCCTGACTTCCTTCTGTAGTTGCTGCAGTATATCATCCCTTGATCGTACTCTGTCTTCCAAAAGTGCTGTTTTCGTTTGTTCCTTGATCTGGTCTCTGATCAATTGCTTAACTTCTTCATTCTTATCCTTAAGCAATTCCTTGAGTAACTGTACTTCTTTCTGCGGGGTCTCCACGGCCTCGTCCTCTCTTTTCTTGATTTTCATCTTGAGGCCCAGGTAGTGGGCTGCGCATAGGGCACAGGTTGTTAACTCACATTTCTCACAATGTAAACGGGACCTGTCCGTCGTCGCTATTCCGCAGTAAAAACAGAACAAATTGTTTGTTATTCCATTTTCTTCCCAATTATGCTGGCATTCTTGTGACTTCGCCGGTGGTTCTTTGTTTGGTCTCCAAGAACCTGCCTCTCTTTCTCTATCCTTTATTTGGGATGGTCCGCCGGGATGAAACATAAAGCATGTTTCGTAATCTCCCCATTGTTCTTCGTCTTGCTCGTTGTTCTGGTGAAACATGAACATAGTTTCCTCAATGATTGGTGAGTCACTTATCATTGCTCCGATATTTTGGATTGTGTGTCCCTGTTCTCCATCGGAGATACTGTATACACTTGAATCATCGTTGTCTGCGGAGACAATGTCCCAATCATCTTTAAGTTCCATGTTCTGGAACACAGCAGCCCTTGCCATGTTCCCCTTTTCGCTCCTACAGTCTCGGGCAAAATGCCCCTGTTGTCCGCAAACGTAGCACTTGCATTTTGGGACCCTTCCCCTATCATCCTTCCATTTGCGTTTGAACACTTTAACATGTGTTTTGTGCGGTTTTCCTTTGTATGTTTTTGACTTTCGCAGCCCGTATTTTGCTGATTTGTAATAGCCGGGTATGGGTATTGCTGAGCAAAAGTCCAAAGTGCGGAGTTCTTTCTGCAACGCTGCTTCTTTACACATGTCGCTGATGTATGAGTGTGTAAATTTGATTGCTGGTAAAACTGCCGCTGAAAGCCCAGGGTATTTGGCTTTGAAGAGTTCTTCGATTCGTTTTGACAGGACCGGTGGGAGCTTGGTGAAGAACTTGTCCGTTGTGGCTGGGAAGAACAGGCGTCCAGACTTGGAGGCCAAGATCCTGAATTCATTCATGAATTTCCAAATGTCTTTGGTGTGTTCACAGTTGAGACGTTCCAAGTCACGATATGCCTGATCTTGTTCTTCAGTGGATCCTCGGTATGGGTCTTCCATGAGAATTATTTGTCGTACCTGAGAGGTGATATTTTGAGGATCATCCGCCATAGCTTCTAGCGCAGTGTAGGATTCCGGGTAAGTAGTGCGCCATTGCTGCCACATGCGTTTCTCACTTTCTCCAAACAGGTTTTCCACAAACACCAATTTTTCTTTATTATTGGTCCATGTAACTTCATTCAGTCTATTTATGGTTATTGACTCCCATCGAGCTATAACGTCGGCCCATAATCCTGGATCAGCTGGTAGGACTAACAGGGCTCTTGTATTTATCATTGCCGGAGGCAACGACCATTGCTGATTGTGATACTCACCATATCCCCCTTTGAAATTGCGTCTGACGGGCGGGTAAGGTTTGGTGTTGGTCCTTTGTTGATCCCTTGCTGGAGGGTAAACCGGTGGACCCATCATCTGTTCGGTTGGTGGGTGATACACTCCACTGCTTTCAGTATTCGGGAAGGCTAACTGATCTGCCGCTTCCTTGAATTTCTGGAATAAAGGGTATTCCAGATTGTTGTTTTCTGTGACAAGAGGCATGGCTACCTCTTCTCCGAATGGGTTAACCCATTCGTGATCTTCGCTGCTATCTTCTTTGATGATGACGTGACCAGAATAGTCTTCATCCATGGGTGTGCTGCCTGATTCACAGTCATTCCATCCAGTGGCAATGATTTGTTGGGTACCTAGGAGTGAAGTTGGAGCATCGTAGCGAACGTAGTAGTCATACTTGCCGGATGGTTCTCCTAGAGTATCCCATCTGTCCTGCGACTTTTTGTTCTTCTTTGGCTTGTTTGACCGTTTATTCCATGGTTCGTCCAAAACGGCCTGTGCTTCGTTTTGGCATGTTTCACAAAAACATACATCATACGGTATATGTGTTGGTGCACCGACTGTGTGTGTTAGCACCCCAAGAAACTCTTCTTCGAGATCATCATGGTGAGTTTCTCGATCTCTCTGATCTACCGAGTATCGCCTTGGTTCCGGTTGTCTGGTGTACCTGGTGAAACGTAGGCTTGTTGTTCTGTCGAGCCTATTATTCACAGCAACACCGGTTGGGATACGCACAGTTCTGTGGTCTGTTGGCTGTAGGTGCCAGCTTCTTCCTTCTAGTTCTGAGACACTGAGTTGTTCTCCTGGGATTGCTGTAATCCCACTTGTTGCCAGGTGGTCAACCGCGTTTTGAACGTTGTATTCAAAGCCCATGTAACTAGTGTTTGACAGCCTACCGGTTAAGCTGATAGTTACCAATAGGTTGCTTTCACCTCCATGCCATGCTTCATAACCGTGTGTTTGTACTACGACTTCTATATGGTTATGGAAGTCTTCCACGCTTAGTATCATGTCTGGTATCATGTATACAAGCTGGGTGCCTGTTGATAGGTCAACCTCCATTGTTCCCACAATAGAGGTGCTGTTCTCCCATCTAGTGTCTCTCAAGACTACTAGTGCTATTGTGCCTGCTCCTCTTCTGTGTAAGGCATGGATCCTTATCATGAACAGGCCCAGATGCATGTGCTGCAGGTCTGATGTTCTTAGTTGTCGGTAACTCTGTTCGTTACAGAGGTTAAGGTTTACCTGCCTTCCATCTGTGACCAAGATTCGTCTTTCTGAGTAGTGTTGGTACACTCTATGCTGAACTGTATTCCTGTTGCTTGAGTACAGGATTTCTGCTGGTACAAGTTGGGCACGCCTTTCTCGGGAGAGCTCAAGTTGTCTTTCAGGGCTGATTGTGGATTCCAGCGTTCGGTTATACCTTGCTCCAAAACGTCTTTGGACCCGTCGGGTTGCGTTGTATCTCATCCGTTGAAATGCTTGATAATTTCGGATTTGGTCTTCTTGTGTGGGGGGGTCGGTTGTGGTTGAAGACCCGTTTTCAAGCACGCTAGCTCTGGTTACACGACTCATTGTTTCGAGATTTTGGAGTATTCCTCCTTGAAGATACTATTGGGGTTTTTGTAGACAAAGATAGGCCCCTGCTTTTTGGGTTTGACTTCTTTACCAGAGACTGAAAAGGTTTCAAGTCTCTTAGTTAGCTCTGCGATGGACCCTTCTAACTCGGCAGGCGACGTTGCTTCTTTAGCCTTGAGTTGTTGTCTGATAAAATCAACCTGTTCTTCAAGAATTTCAACCTTCTGGTGTTGGCTTATCAGTAGATATAACAGGATGTTATTCTGTTTAATGATAGCCTTGTTTTGTGATGCGACACTTGTGGTGTAGTCAGAAAATCTTGCAAAACCTACTGCTGGTGAGTCAAAGTCCTCTACGGCTCGGATTGCTTCTTGATATGATGAGTTTGCCCGGGCGTTGGCTATACTCATATGGTCAAGAGGCCCTTTACTTCTTGAGTAAGGCTTTCAATCCTTTGGATTTTTTGGCTAAGGTCTTGGTTTAATTGAAGGATTTTGCTGGTTTCGCTCTGGGTTTTTCGTATTATCTCCTCACAAAGTTCTAAACGTTGTAAGAAATCTCTTTGGGAATCCAAGATTTGGTGAAAACGTTTTATGCAAACCTTTGAGTGTAGTGATAAACGATCATAGACTACTGAAATATTATTATCAAGTACTAAGAATTTATCTTTTTGGTTTTCTTCTGGGCTTAAATATTCAAGATTAGCAGTTCGGGAACGTGTATACCAATCTTCAATATCATGCTCATAACGATCAGTCATGAGTTCATTAGGTCAGGAAATCTTTAGATAATTAGGTTTTTCTCTAAGATACTCACTTTCCCTGGCCCTCTTCCCCCTCCTGGGTACTTTTGAGCTTGGTACTTTGGCTTTTGTATGATAGAGAAAAAGATGATTATGCAAGGATTTCCTTAGTTATGAACTTATTTCTGAGAAAATTAAACATGATATATAGGATTGGATACAACGTACCTTTCTGGTGCTAACCTTGAAGATGAACTTTAAGCTGCCATGTAGTTTATAAATGCTTTGTTTACTAGCTCTGATACCATTAGAGAAATAGATGAAAATCAAAAAAGTACAAAGACTAAAACTTTAGAGAATAGAAAACTTGAACTTATATTTCACAATAGAGGGTGAAGTGTGTAGGCTTCAATCCCCTCATACATATTTATAACGATGAAGATGTGAAGTGATTAGCTTCAATAATTCATCTGGGTACAGTAATATATTACAATAATGCTTGATCTTTTACACTGGCCGACAAGGTCACACGGGTCGGTCCTTTATTTAAAAGTAGATAGAGACCTCAAGCAATTCACACCGTTACTTGAGGACAGCTGGAAAGTAGAGTAATAATATGGACAAAAGGTAGGCCTTTAGATTGAGCCTAGATGCGGGCCCTTCTGGCGTCGATGATGTCAACACGTGGTTTTTGAATCATTGAAACGCTTGGGTCGTCCCAACCGGGGTCTACCACTATGGTCTCGTCTTCTGTGTCTGAGTCGTCATCTCTTACGTAAGAAAGGCCCTGTTTATAGAGTTTGGGCCGGGTTGTGTTGTGCTGGTATGTCATTGGGCTGTTTAGGTTACTTGTTTGTGGGTTGTAGCCGTGGTTGTTTCTTGGACTATTTTTGTAGAAATAGTCCAGGATTACTTGGGCTTCTTGTTGCTTATCTCCCGCCTTTAGTGCTTCCATGAGGGTGGTGGAAAGTTGGAACACTTGTTCTTGCTTACCTTGATCTTCAAGACATAACGTGACAATTCGTGACAGTGCGTCTGCTAGAACATTGTGCTTCCCATCAATATGTTCAATATTGATTTTAACCCCTGTTCCAGTCACTGCATCAGAGAATCGTATCCATCGGACCCTTGAGGCTTTGTTTGAATTAGTTTTGTTGTAAAAACTAATGATGGCTTGGCAGTCTGTCCGTAGCGTTATCTCTGCTTGATCTAGGTAGTAGATTTTTAGTTTTTCCAGGGTGTTTATGCAGGCATTGATTTCTGCATCAATGGTTGATTGTACCACCTTGAACCTCCCGCTGGTGTAGGCGCAAACGTGCTCTGTGCCTTTGGAGTCTTCTTTCTGATTTTTCCACTTGCAAATCCCACCCCATCCTTCCATGCATCCATCTGTTTCAAGGATAATGTATGCATTTGGTGGGGGGATTTGTAGGTCAGGGAGCTGACCAACCTTCTGCTTTATTCTTCTGATAAGGTCGTAGTCTGACGGTTTTAGACGCTTATCACCATGCATGCTTGTTTTCTCATAAAGAGGGCCGAGCAGTATCCCAAGCTTTGGGATGTACCCTCGCGCGTAGTTCAGGATACCAAGGAACGATCGTAATCCTGCCTTTGTTTTCAGTTTTTCCTCATCAAAGTCGACCACCCTTTTGATGATGTGGGGTTGTAACTTCATTCTTCGGTTGCCGATGATTGCCCCAAGAAATTCGATCTCTGGTACTGCGATTTTCATTTTGGTTGGTGAGAGTACAAGCCCATTGTCCTCGCAGATTTTGACCATCTTTAGGAGGTGCCCCTTGTGTTGTTCCTCGTCCTCACTGAAAACAAGTATATCATCTATATATATGGCGATGAAAGCTTCAGTCCCTCTGAAACACCTATCCATTTTGCGCTGGAAAATTGCTGGGGCATTCTTCAACCCGAAGGGCATTACCAACCATTCGTACAATCCGCCTGGAACGAGAAAAGCAGTCCATTGTATGGATGCTTCATCCATCGCTACCTGATGAAACCCTGATTTGAGATCGAACTTGGAATAGATTTTGGCATTACCAATGCGTTTGAGCAGTGTGTTTATTCCTGGTAGCGAGTACTGGTCTTTAAACGTGTTATCATTTAGGGTGCGGTAGTTGAAGACCATTCGTTCCTTCCCCTTCGTTTCTTTCCCCGTCTTTGGGTCAATCATGGTTCCAGAGTTGACCAGCATTGCCATCGTGCGATGTCGTGACTTGCTCGGCCGTATGACCTTGATCTGAAGGAGAGCGTTGATATGTTGCTTGAAAGAATCTTCCATGGCTGGAGTGACATGTTTCAGTGGTTTATCTTGTATTGTGATATCAGGGTTGATAATGTCCAGGATACAAGTCTCACCATTCCTTTTCCAATGCTTCATGGGGTCTTCGCCAATGAATCCTTGTTGTTTAAGTCTCTGGATGACCGACTGGAAGCTGTGCTGTAAGCCTTTTCCAATGGTTGGGGTTTGAAGGGTATATGCTTCATGGAGAATCCCAAAAGTATCATCATCGTATCCAAACTCTAGATCGTCTTCATAGAGAGGGGCTGTTACTTCTGCCTGAGGGGCGGATTTGATGCTTGTGATCCTCTTGTATATAGTTATCTCATCCCCTTCGATTCGGATACCACCGTTCATGGCTCGAATGAAATTTGTTCCTATCAACATATGGATCCCATGACTTATTGTCATTTCAAGGACATAGATGAGGGGCATTCGAAACTTGTTCCCTTCAATTATGAAGTAGCCAGGTTTGATTTTGGATTTGGCTGGCTGTTGGGAATTGACTCCATTGAAGTAGACAGTCCGCTCCAGTGGCTCTGTTGCTTCTTCTGGTACGACGCTTTTGCCAATGCAGCAGGCCGTCGCTCCCGTGTCCAGAATGGCATTCACTCTGAATTCCTTGATTGACTGTATTTCGAAGTCAACTGTGACGTTATACAGTCTGTTCATGATCTTTCGGACCTTAGGAGGGGGTCCTCCAGCTGTGCTCATAGCATGATGAACTTCCACTTCTATGAATGCATCTATTGAGTGTGCGGCTTCAATTAATGCATTTACTGAACGCCTCTGATCTCTTGGTTGAGGGAATGAATCTAGTGCATATGGGTCCTGTGAATCTTCTTGGGCTTCTTCCATGGAATTTGCTTCACGAAGCATCTGAAGCTCTTCCGCAGTATCTACCAGCTTTTCTTTCGTTTCTCGGAGTTCGTTCGTGGTTTCATTTATCTTTTGCCTGATCGTTCCAATTTGTCTTTCGTAGTCTAATTGGACGTTGGCAATCTCCGTTCGTTGATCTCCGACACGTATTGCTAGGCCTTGCGCTTCCTCCTTCCATTTGGAGCCTTCTTGCTTGAGATCCCTGACTTCCTTCTGTAGTTGCTGCAGTATATCATCCCTTGATCGTACTCTGTCTTCCAAAAGTGCTGTTTTCGTTTGTTCCTTGATCTGGTCTCTGATCAATTGCTTAACT
>JAWVWS010000220.1:0-50000 GCA_033807775.1 Saussurea involucrata
TAAAAGTGCTAACAAGCTCTTAGTTAGAAGAATGTGATGTCAGGGATACTAAGGACCCAAAAATTCCACAAAAATGTGGACTATTAGTTATATACCTTGAACATCTCCACAAGCCAAAGAGGAAGCTCAATCTGTCGATCAGCACAGAGAAGGGTTTCTGCAACAACCACTGGTAATCTAGGATGAAAACATTTATACTTTTCCTGCATTCAGTAGTTGAAACATGAACATATAAGATATTAAGATATATAAAGAAGTTCCATCTTTCGCACTTTGGCAAACAAAAGATGATTGAAATTCAATGCAAATGTATTGCTATAAAGTAACTCCAACTCTCCCTAGTACACACAACAAGGCAGGGAAGATAAGGCGAACACCATTGAAAAACAAAAATCCACCGGCAACAACAGTAGAAAACCAAGTCTACTTTTGTAAGCAATCTGGTTCAAATCCTTGTAACTAGAGTTGCACATGGGTCGGGTTGGTCGAGTTGAAAGCATTTGAACAACCCAAACCAATGTTTGCAGTTTGAAAAATCTCAACCCTAGTTGTTAAGCTAAACTATTTAATGGTTACTCGACCAGATATATCATTCCCCGTTAGTGTCTTGAGTCAGTTCATGTTTGCACACTATACAAGTCATTGGGAAGCAGCACTTCGAGTTTTGAGGTATCTCGGGTACATCAAGCTTAGGGATACTTTATTCATATCAGGGCCACTATCGAGTGGTTGCATTCACTGAAGAAGGGGATGGCAGGATATATGGTATCTCTAATGCCGATTGGGTTAGGTGTCCCGTTTCCAGGAGATCAAATACAGAATATTGTGTATTTCTCGATGATAATCTAGTTTCTTGGAAAAGCAAGAGAAACATACAGCCTCCCAATCAAGTGTCGAGTCAGAGTAAAGAGCCATGGCAGACGTGCCATGCGAAATGACATGGGTAAGAGAGCTTGGAGTGATTAGTGACAACTTGATGATAGTATATTGTGATAATCAGTCAACTATTCATATAGCCAAGAATCAAGTATTTCATGAGAGAACAAAGCACATTGCGGTTGATTGTCATCTGACCAGAGATCTGGTTAGAACCCAGACAAACCCTCCATTGATTCAACCAGTACACATCAAGACCGAGTACCAGCTTGCAGACATTCTCACAAAGCCATTATGGAAACCCCAAATAGATTTCATTTGTAACAAGTTGGGCATGATTATTGCTCCAACTTGAGGAGTGTTAGAAATCTAGGGTTTTACCTTCTTGGCCTCCTTTACGTAGTTTCCTAATATAGGACTCTTGTATATAAATATTTGTAACATCTCCTATTGTGAATAAGAAATACAATTCCAAGAAGTTTATCACTGAGGAACATGATAGCCATTTTTATTCATGATCTTATATGATTAGTGAGCAAATAGAAAACTAATTAATAGCAAAAAAATTGACCAACAAGCTACGACACCAAATTTCAATAGAGAACTATATTAAAGCATGCCAACCCAAAGCACCTATCACTTGTAATTCAAGCAAACTTCCATATAGAAATTCCGGAATAAATAAGATGAAAGAAAAGATACTAACTATGTATTGCTCAAGTGCATCCCACTGGTCATTTCCCTTGCCATGTTGTGCTGTTGGATCTATGTCATGGGAATCATGAATACCCTCATCCTTCGATGCTGTTAGGAGCAGACCATGCTTTTTAAAGATATCCCTGAAATGAATATCGGAAATTATTTCTACAAACAGCTTTAACATTTATACCAAGTAAAATCAATGCAGACTCAAGAGATCGCTACCATCTAACAATAAGTAATTGGCAGAAGGTAAAAAAAAAGCAAAGTCAAAAATACTTTGGACAACAAATGAAGAGCGAGACCTGCTTGGACAGCATTTCAACGACATGGCGATGAAAACTCTTTCCAGTTCCCTGGACAAGAAGTGATGATTTTTCCAGTCATAAAAAAGTAACCAGAAGCATATGCTGAGAGAATTCTTTAAAGGAAGTTAACATGTGGTATACCTCTTTAATGCGGAACCCTTAAAAAACTTTAGAATTACGGTGAAAACCATATCGTATAGATTTGACTGAACCAGCAACTCAACCAAATTTGGTGGAGGTTTCTCAATCCCTGAAAGAGTGCATAAGAGCTATATTAATTCTCATGGCATGTACTTAACAAGAATACAGCACCTAATTTACAACACTACTCATAATCATACAATCAGACCTAATAAGTCATTTACAGCATCAACAACATTTCAACCAACATCTCAACATTAGCATGATATAAGTGACTCGTGGAGATGGGCACTGAAACTGAAAAGTCTGTTGAATTAATTGTATATTTGACCTTTTAATAGTTCATGCCTTCATCTTTTCCGTTCTACCTCCCCCATCGTAACTTTAATTTTGTTCAACTAACAGTAAGCTATATGTACAAAGAATAAAGCTTATATATCCTTCAGTATTGATTATTTCCAAATGAGACGTCAAATGGACTCCTGAAGAAAATAAGGTGAGAAAAAGAACATTTTTCAAGTTGGTACCAGTAAATGTCCATTTAATATTTGCTAGCGAGAGCAAATATTCTGCTGATGTTAACACAAACTCATTTTCAAGTTTCTCAATATCCATGCATGAATCCAGTTTCTGACTTGAAAGATGACCATTAGCTTCTGCAAAAGACAAATGACAGACATCAATGTCATAATAATTTCCCAGATAGTGGAAGTAAGTGGTCAAAAAGGATTTGTCTTTAAAATAATTACCCTGCTCTGGAATTGTTATTCTAGCCTTTTTACTTGGATATAACTCTTTTTGCATAGACTTCCCTTGAAGCAAAGGATTGATCCACGCACAGGTTGGACGAACAAGATGCAGTGCATTTATAGTGGCAGAGAGGCAGTTCAATCTTTCTTGAAGGGCCAAAGATCTGAGCTGGTAATCTTTCAAAGCTGCTTCACTTTTCAGTTGTGCTGAATGAAGGTACATATAACTTGCAGCCTTGCGCCAGTTATGTTGATGCATTTCAAATGCATATAGCAATTTATAAGGGTTTGGTTTTACTGAAACATCTGAACGTTCTGCCTGCACATTATATTAAGAACTGTTACAGGTTCAAGGAATGTTTAATATAATAGCAACCATTATACTTTCTTAGAAAGTGCTACACACCTTCCAAGCAAGCTCCTGCTCCACCTTCTCGGCTAAACCAATAAAAGGCAATTGGCCATCACAAAGGATCTACAACAAAAACGCAAATTCAAGTTTTTGTTCTCTTAACAGTTAACACTTACCCACCAAAAAAAAGAACATGAAAATGGTAATCCATATACGACTAACGACCAATTGGAAGTATAATTACAATGTAGTTTGGGAAAGTAACCTTAATTGCACCACGCTCATAAAGAACGATGATAAATCGCCTCAAGCAAATGTATTTGCTTTCTTCATCTGGATTCGAAATAATTGCACAATATGCATCATAGTAATCATTCAAATCAAGTGTAAATTTAAATACATTAGCCCAAAGTCGTCCTTTAGCAGTAGTTGGTGATTCATTGAGAAGATCTGCCCCTGAGTAAGTGTCTTTAAGACCCAAAACTTCATCAACTTGTTCAAGAGCAGCAAGAGCAAAATGGCAAGCACCTGCACTCATATTATATTGCTCAAGTATCTGCATTGCCCATTGATAATAATGAAGCTTCCAAGCTGCAGGCGAGTTATGATAAGCTGCAGAGCATGAAGTACATTATAAGAATGACAGTGCAACATGAAAAGGTTCCACTTTCAACCATCTAAAAAAACTTACAGAAACCAAGGTGAGGCAATCTGGATTCATATGACAAATTCTGCAACGACTTTGAAGCCCCATGCAAAGATGCAACTCTGAAGACACAATAACCATATTAGACGCTTTCTGAAATTAGCAAAACCAAGATGCAGTATAACCAATTAATAAGCATAATATAGCATTGACATATAAAAATATAAAGCAACACATCCTGCCTAACTGTTAGTCTGTTATGAAAACCGCATCATGTTCGACTGTTATGAGACAAACTGGTAAGGAAAATGTTTTGGGATGAATCTGAAGAGATCTTGTTTGCAGCTACGTCTTGTTAAGTATAGAACACAAATTAAAGGTGTTTTGTTGAAATGTTGCGAATTAAAGCTAAAGACCCAAAAAAGCAGCGACTCAGAAAAAGAAAATGAGGTCTCAATGTTGGAAGTGAAGGGCTTATATATATATATATATATATAATATCATAGAAACAGAAACATATACATACACCCACAAACATTTATATATAAATACCTACTATGGTTTTAAAAATCGAATGCGATGCGCCTCAAGACGAGGCGATAAAAAACTGTTCATGAGGCACTGCCTCTTAAACCCTAGACAACGTGTGCGCCTTAGTTGACCGAGGTAGGGATGAGACTCGAAGACCAAATACCCGATCCGAACCGGTACCGAACCGAAACCAAACCGTATGCATGTAATCAGTTTGGTTCTCGGTTCCCAATTTTCAACAATTTCGGGATTCGACTCTTCGGTTCTCGGTTCCAGTTTTCTACAATTTGTTGTTTCGGTACCCGTCCCGAAACCGAACCGGTACCGAACTTGTACATGCGGTTCGGTTTTCAGTCATAGTTTTGATTCCCACAAAAATACGGTACCATACGGTTCGGTGCTAGTGCTGGACCGATCTCATCCCTAGTCTGAGCCTCTGAGGCGCTTACTTTTTCGGTGAGTGTTGAGGAGGTGTATCTCTCTCTCTCACACACACACACAAAAAACATTTTCTCATGTCAAAAAGGTACAGCGGCTCTCTCTCTGACCTCATGATATTCCTCATGTAAACAAAGTACTGCGCCTCCTCCCTCTCTCATAAAACCTCTGCTCTCTCACTTTTAACACATATATCTATAGATACATATATATAACTTATGGCATGGGATCATGTGAGAAGTGCCATTTTTGAGAAGTGTGAGAAGTACTTTTAAATCGTTCATCACTTTTAATCAAATACTCCCCCATGAATTGCGACTTAAAAGGGAATTGATCTGGTGCATCTTATCTCGGTCAATGTTCTAAAAAGCGCGCCTTAGCGCCGCCATGGCGCCAACGCGTGGCCTTGCCACCACGTTTTACCCCTTGGCATTGAGATAAAGCGTGGAGCTTGTTATGGCGTTACAAACTTGTGTACTTTTGATTTTTCATATATGTGTAGAAATGCAAACCGGTGAAATATTGTGTATGCTGATTTTTAGGAATCAATCCCTTATAATCAGTAATTTGATAGTAACTTGATTGAGTATATTACGTCCATAGATAGAGGGACTTTAGGTATAGTTTCCTTTTCTCCCTTGTAGTTTATTTGGTAAGTTTTTCCCTCTTCTTGTATATAATGTTGTGTCATTGTATGCGATATCAATACAGAAAATACTTCCGAGTACTGTTAGCTTCACTATGTACTTCGAAATTCGATTTGAATTTGCCCATTAATATCAATTAGAATTTAGAGTTTCTTTTGTTTATCGTTTTATATGAATTTAAATTGTTAATAACTTAATCATTGATGTTCAAGACACATAAGCATATATACTATATACATATTTGCCCCCTTAATCCACGCCTTGGAAAACACAATGGCCTCGTCGTAACTCGTAAGGCTTGACCTTGCCGCCACGCCTTACGCCATTTAGAAAATTGATCTCGATACATCTCATCCTAATGTTCATCCATTCCTCATCCAACGGTTGATAACCACTTCTCACCAAATTTGGTACTTCTCACGAGAACCCTACCCTATTACTTATATTATATATATAAGGCCAGGTTCAAGAGAAAACCTCAAAAAAGCGGAAAACTGATGAAACACCCTTGTAGCCTTTCAGCTAGACGGTATGCACTTGTCCATACAAGTAATTTGTAACATGCACACGTGCATATGCACAAGTGCATGAAAACCAAAAAAAAACAACTTAAATTATTTGTATGCACAAGTGCATACCGTCCAGATGAAGGGCTACGAAGGGCTAGCAGAGTGTTCCTCCGTTTTCTATTTTTTGAGGTTTCCCTTGAACCTCTCTCTCTCTCTCTCTCTCTCTCTCTCTCTATATATATATATATATATATATATATATATATATCTATACATATAATAAATAAGTAACTAAATTGACACGTGTCGTCGTCTGATGTGTCGGTTTTATTGTTTTCCCGCCTAAACATGTATCTGGACGCCTTTACATTATAGGTTCAATTAACACACCTACATTCACTTCTCCTTAAATCTCTCATTAATTAAATTTTTAAAAATTATAACTTACATTTACTACCCTTATAATTATCTATGTAGTTTACTTTTAATCCATTACTTTTTTTATTTTTCATTTTAGACTCTTATCATATAAACATAAATAATGTATATGAACTAAAATGCATTAAAAAAACATTTCTATTTTTTACAAATTATACCATTGTAATCGTTTCGTCAATACCTTCGAAATAAGTCCAATATTAAATATTTTTTATACATACGTACATATCCATACTTATAATAAATTCAAAAAAATCTCCATCGTGTATAGTAATCCCAAAAATCTATACATATAATAAATGAGTAACTAGCATGCCACGTGTCGTCTTCTGGTGAACCGACTTCAGTATTTTCCCGCCTAAACATGTATCTGGACGCAGTTTACATTATAAGTTCAATTAACACACCCACATTCACTCCTCCTTAATTCAATTTTTTTAATTTGTACGTTACACTTACTACTCTTATAATTAGGTATGTAGTTTACTTTTAATCCCTTATTGTTTTATTTTTCATTTTAGACTCTTATCATATAAACATAAATAATGTATATGAACTAAAATGCATTAAAAAACATTTCTATTTTTTACAAATTATACCATTGTAATCGCTTTGTCAATACCTTCGAAATGAGCCCAATATTGAATATATTTGGATTTAATTATATTATTAAATATCACAAATATATACGAATTAATGTGTCGTGATTAGTATGGGATTTGTTGAAATTAGTATGGGATTTGATACAAATAATCACTAAATTGTCGTGATTTTCTTTTTGCAATTTCATATCAATTTTTACTTCAAAGTCGAATTATTTCGACGAATTACAATTCTATCAAATTCCATTCTGTCAACGAAACACCCTTAGAATTATTATAAGAGATTTAATTACTTGGAAAAAAAAGATATCACTTATCAACTGACTTTTGGATTATGAGTTCGAACATTTTTCAAAAATATAAATATGCAATTATTGTGCATTCGTTTGATAAATTAATTTAGTAACGACATTTATAATAGGTATCAAACTTAATAGACATATTTTTATCTTCAAATTAATATTCCCTATTTGTGGAATTTTTATTTTCTTTTTATCAATTATTGTATGTATCACAAAATTATTCAACAACCATTAAACACCAAATAATTAACTTAAAACACAAATTTGATTGTCGCGCAACGGGCGAGCCAAAGACTAGTATATATATATATAAAACCATATACTATTAACATAAATATATACTCTCTAATACAGTATATTATACTACATAATATATATATATATATATATTTGAATATATACATTTTTATTATACAATGCATATTACATAACAATATATATATATATATAACTCCTGGAATACTTCGCTTCTTTGCTACTGTTTTATGTTTTTATGTTGCAGGTTTGTATTTTCTACTTTTCCTTTCTAAAGTTTGTGACGGTTAGCATGTGGCAGATGAATGCATATTATATTCAGGCATATTGCATATATGTTTCTAAGTATAATGGGGCAGTGGAATGCAGATTGGTAATATATATTGTGCATAATGTGTGTGTATATATATATGCATGCGTTGTATGTATACATATACAAAATTATATATTGGTATATATATAGACTTACATTCAAAAGAAAAACCACAAAAATATAAAAACAAGACTTTTTTACTAAATTTTCCAACATATATATATATATATATATATATAATTCTTAAAAAAAATAGGGTCAGGTCCGCATCCGCAATTGCTCAGCCGTCAGGTCCGCATCCGCAATTGCTCAGCCGTCAGGTCCGCATCCGCAAGTGCTCAGCCATGGCTATTTTTGTAAAGTGGGAGAGAAAATGGCTATTTTCTCACTATCCCAATTAGATTTGGTTATTTGTGTCAATTCCCAATAACTATTCCACTAAGACCATCCGTAGCGGAGCACGGGCTCACGGCGGGTAGAAGGCGGGTTCCAGCGGGAATGGGTACGGGGGGGCTCGGGCTTAGGGTGGGTTCCAGCCCCGGGTTCCCCAACCCGATACTACCCGATCAATTCTTTTTTTTTTAATTTTTTTTTTAAATTTTGAAAATATTAACGGCTCTTTGTTGCAACGGATCTTTGTTTATATTTTTTTTTATTTTTTTTTTAATTTTTTTTTCAATTTAATCACACTATATATATTAATCCAAACCTCTTATTTTTTCACACCAAAATCTCTCAAATTCTCTCAAATTCAATACCTTCTTTCATTATCTAAAATTTCATCATGAATCCAAACAAAACACCTACATCCCGTCGTAACCGATCGGATACACCGCAACCGCAACAAGACCCGGAGCTTGGTTTCCAAGCGTTTTTACAACAAGGTTATCATCCGCAATTTTCGCAACAATTTCCCCAACAATTTCCCGGTTTGATTCAACAAGGTTTTACTCCGGCCAACTACCAACTTCCTTCACCCGCAATCGATCTCGACGATGACATTGTTCCGGAAACCCAACATTCTATCCCGCACACACCACAATCCATCTCCACACAACAATCTATCCCGGAACCATCAAACCCGACACCAACGAGAAAAGGAAAAAAACAAAAAATATGAAAATAGAGCCGCCAAACAGATGTGGAGTAAAAAGGAGGAACTCGCGTTAGTGTCGGCGTGGGTTGACGTTTCGGAGGACCCCGTTGTCGGTAACGCACAAACCAGTGGTAATATTTTTATTGTTATTATTATTATTATTAATATTATTAATATTATTAATATTATTATTATTCTTGTTAATATTCTTATACTTGAATTTACATAAATGTAGACAGTTTTTGGACCCGAATCGGGCAAGTGTTCTTTAATTTTATGGGTCGCGAAAATTATAGATCAGTTCATCAACTCAACACCAAGTTCAATGACCTCAATAAAAGAATAGCGTGTTTTGGCGGCATCTACAACAACTTGGTCAATAATAGATCAAGCGGAATGAGTGAGGCCGACATTTCACGAACGGCACACGAACGGTACCGACAGGAACTTGGGGTTGCTTTCACTCACGAACAAGCTTGGGAAGTCCTCAAAAAATGTCCAAAATGGGGAACCGTTCCAACGATGACGACAACTTCATCGCGGGGTTCAAAACGTACCAAACCTTCCGATGATGACGATGAAGACGTCAACGAGGTCGAGGTCGAATCCGGACGACCCATCGGGAGAAATAAGGCAAAAAAAACGTCATCGAGTAATACGGCCGGGTCGAATCCGGACGAAAATGTTTCAAAACTCTTGACGACCATAAACTCGTTCAACGAGCATCTTGATGGTACGATGGAGTATAAAATGAAAAAACTCGACCTCGAACGAGAGAAGTTGGCACTCGAACGACAAAAATGCTTTAAAGAAGACTTCGAGTTCTACATATCCCTGCATGATCACCTTTCGGGAGAAGTTTTGAGGGCTACTTTAGCGAGAAAAGATATGATTAGAAAATATCATAATTTTTAGCGTTTTGTATTTTGTAATTTTTATTTTTAAAGCATTTTGAATTTTGTAATTTTTACTTTTAATGAATGATATGAATTTTTATTTTTATTATTTATCTTATTTTTATTTATTAAAAAATATATAAATAATTTTATTTTGTTAAATAATTAAATGTATAAATAAAAGAATTAAAAAAAATGAGGTGGCAAGAGGGTTTGAAGGTATTGGTACTCCACTTTTAGGTAAGAAAAAGGTAAGGAAAAAAGCTGATGTGGCGCTGAGGTGGCAAGTGGGTTTGAGGGTATGGGTACTGGTGGCCTAATAAGGCTTCTTGAACTTGCCATGTGTTCTGCTCTGCTAAGTTTGTAGCTGACATTTGTCTCTTTTTTCCAAAAACAAGCATTACGTTAGAGCTTTAAGGCTCTAAAATTTGATTAATTAGCTCCAGTGCATTATTATAATTTCCAAAAATAAATTGCAAACATAAACCATAAAGTATGAGAAGATGGAATATTTTATGATATTTTTCTCATGATATTAAGCGCAACACTTTGTCCAATACTTTCTTTCTGGATGTTTCTGTATCAATTGAAGATATTTATGGTGTAGTTAATTTCTCATCTTATGTGGCTAAAAACATTCTTTATTGGTGATTTGTACTGATATCGAGGATCAATTGTTTATCGATGCGGAAGTGAGCAAGTCGGAAGCGGCTAAAGAAATAGGAGGAAGAAATTAGATTCGGATCGGGCTTTTTGGTCAAAGTATTTGCCGAAAGAGTTCTCCTTTATCGGATGACAACTTTAGCCTCAACAGAAGAGAAAGAGCCAACTTTAGATTTGATTATTTTTGTTACTCGAACAGCAACATTAACACCAGTTAGACAATATGGATTCGCCACAACCCGCTTCATCGACCGCATCATCATCATCCATAGACACCGACGAGTACTTGCATCATCAAATGGAAATTTTTGTAGGGTTGGTTCGAGAAGCTGCAAAATTAATTTATGGTAGCACCGCCTCATCGTCAAGAAGATAACCGAGGGCCGGGAACATAGAAAGAGGTCGGGTAGCTGCAAACGAGCGGCTTTTGCGGGACTACTTTGGCAACAACCCGGTTTATACACCGGATATGTTTAGACGGCGGTTCAGGATGAGCAAGCAACTATTCGAACGAATAGTTGAAGATTTAGAAAGAGAGTATCCGTATTTTACACTCTGGGTGGACGCCAGCAACAAACAAGGTTTTTCTCCGATACAAAAGTGTACTTTCGCTATTCGGCAATTGTCGTATGGAGTAGCTGCCGACTCACTTGACGAGTACTTGAGGATGGGAGACAAAACGTCACGAGATTGTCTGCACAAATTCTGCACATGTATTATTGAACTCTACGGTAAAAAATATTTACGCAAGCCTACTTATGTTGATATTCAGAAGTTGTACACCGCGCATGAAGCTAAACACAGATTTCCCGGCATGCTCGGCAGCATAGACTGTACTCATTGGGCGTGGGCAAATTGTCCGGTAGCATGGCGAGGTCAATTCATGAGAGGTGATCATGAGCACCCGACAATCATGCTAGAAGTAGTGGCCTCCCATTATCTATGGATCTGGCACGCATACTTTGGTGTTGCCGGTTCCAACAACGACATCAATGTTCTCAATCAGTCGCCCATCTTCAACGATCTATATGATGGAAAAGCACCCGAGTGCCCTTTTGAGGTGAATGAAGTCACCTACAACCACGGATATTATCTAGCGGATGGGATATATCCGGAATGAGCTACTTTCGTAAAATCATTTACGCGCCCACATGACCCTAAACGACAAAAGTTCAAGTCCGCGCAAGAATCGGCACGTAAAGATGTTGAACGAGCTTTTGGCGTGCTTAAACAACGTTGGCATATACTTCATAACCCGGCACACGGATGGCATCCGACAAGATTGGGAAACATTATGTACGCTTGTGTCATATTACACAATATGATACTCGAAGACGAAGACCATGCCATTTGTGGTGGCGATGAAAACGATCTTTTCACGGATGATATCGAAACACAAATCAGTGAGGAACAACGCACGACAAATGTTCGAGAAGTCAAAAACCGGGACACTCATAATAACCTTCGGTCGGATTTGGTCGAACATATTTGGCGTATCCAAGTTCCCAACAATGACGACGAGTAGATTTTTAATATTTTGTAATTTTTAAATTTATTTTGTAATTTTTAATTTTTTAATGAATGATATGAATTTTTATTTTTATTATTTATCTTATTTTTATTTATTAAAAAATATATAAATATTTTTATTTTGTTAAATAATTAAATGTATAAATAAAAGAATTAAAAGATGAGGTGGCAAGTGGGTTCATTGGGTTCATTGGGTACTGGTACTCCACTTTTGGGTAAGGATTGGGTAAGGAGGGTAGGAAAGAGAAAAACTGATGTGGCGCTGAGGTGGCAAGTGGGTTCATTGGGTTCATTGGGTACTGGTACTCATGGTCTTAGGGAGAGAGAGAGAGAGAGAGAGAGAGAGAGAGAGAGAGAGAGAGAGAGAGAGAGATTTATTAAATATATACTATACATTAGTAGTTTAAAAACAATTTGCAAATAAAACAGACAATTTTTTATTATCTAATAGAACCCAAAAAAAAAGTTATCATTATATTAAGGTCCCAAATATATATATTAATTAATTACATTAGAAAAGAAAATATGTAAAAAGTTAATTAGTCATTCATTTTATAGTATTGGTCATTCTTCTCTAAGTATTTTTATCTAGTAGCAAAATTTAAAACAAGTTTGCCAAGAAAAACTTGATATATCCCTTATCATCCATCTCGGACCGACTCTTTTGATTTACATTAATTCTATTTTTGTATAAAAATATAATAGATTTAATGTTATTAACTAAGAAAATCCTACCTTTTAAAAAGAAATTACCAACCATATAAGACTATCCAATTTATATCAAACAAACCATTAATTCTTTTCGTTTAGAGTTTGAATTCCATAAAAAACCCAAATTGTGTCATCATCAAACGAAAACACAATTTTATGCTCTTGTCCAAAAGGCCGGGCCTGGCTAGCCTGGACCGGGCTTTGGGCGGGCCCAGGCGCAAACACTATTCACAAGCCCGGGCTTTGGACGGGCCCGGGCCGGGCTTTGGGGAAAAGGGTTGGGCCCGATCAGGCTTTTCAAAAGACCGGGCCTACCGGGCCTAAAACCGGGCCTAAATCGGGCTTTTTAAAAAAATTGTATTTTTTACATTTTTAGTAAATATTATTCGTATTCACTATAAAATACTTAATTAGGTCATTCAAACATACTTAAAAATACGTTCTATTAGAATTTCATATATAAAGAAAAATACGTTCGATTAATTTTATATAAATTATAAAGAAAAATACATTTAAAGAAGTACATTTATTGAATTATAAAGAAAAATACTCTTAATCCTCGTCCTCGTATGGTAGATAGTATGCAAGAGTTCCGGTCGTTTTAAGTCTAGTAAGAGCCGTAGGATCATCGAGTTCATCAACATCGAGTTGTTCTTCAGGGTCGATCTCGTCGTCGTCGTAATGTGATACATTACTTTCACAATCGGTACTTGGCGGGGTACTTAGTTCGGCACTTTCGTTTTCTTCAAGAATTTCTTCCACTCCATCAAGCTCCGCCTCTAGGGTCGTTCGGTCTTGAATTCTTTCAAGACTATCCAAGTAGTCCTTCAAACAAACGCAAGCTTGTACTGACTCCGGGGTTAATCTTGTCTGACGGGCCGAAATGATCCTGCCACTAAGAGAAAAAGCGGACTCCGAAGCTACGGGCCATTAATGCCAAAACCGAAAATACTTGTTCTCTCCTTGCCAAAATGCTAATATGTTTAATTCTTCAAAATTATCAACTTGAGTATTCCAAGAGAAATTAGTATTCATGTAAATTTGTAATTCATTGAGATTACTGTCATATCGGGATTTTTTACTTGATTCATTTTGCACCTCATTCATTAAAGAGGTCATTAAGTCTTTCCGGCTTTGGCGATGACCACTACTAGAACTTGCACCCGACGTAAATAGTGGTTGTTGGGAGGGTTGTTGGTGTGCGCCCCCATGTCGGACTTTATAAATTTCAAATAATTGTAAAAACATGTTATTAAATAATGTTTTTCTTTTCGTTGAAAAAATAGAATTTGTGGACGTATCTAAACCAAAAGCTTGACTTATTCCAGTTATTAAAACCTCAACACCGGTAACCTTTAGCCACGAGTTTAACGCCGCGGCACAAAGAAAAGAAAAAGGGATTTTTCTAAAATATTTTAACAATTTTGCTTTCATTGTAACAATCATATTCGACCAATGGTCTTCTCTATCCTCGTACTCTCTAATTTTGTTTGCTAAAATATATATTTGATTTAAAACTAGAGGGCTTGTTGGATAATAAACACCGGATAAGTAAGTTGTTGCGTTTTTAAAACCACCCAAAAGATCGTATAATCCCTCAATCACGACCCAGTCCCACTCTACAATAGTATTCCGTGGGTAATGAATATTATAAAATGCATGTATATAAATTCTTTGTGCACGCAAATTTTCGATCATTTGATATGTCGAATTCCATCGAACGGCCATATCATGAGCCGGTCCCAAAGCTCTAAATCCACATTCCATGCAATATTTTCTAAAAGACGTTTGCATTGATTTACCTTTATTAAAAATTCTCCGTAACATAAGTCTAAATTTGTTTAGTGTGTCACTGCATTGTCCTAAACCGTCTTGAAAGACTAAATTAATAATGTGTGCAACACAACGTGTATGAAATATTTCACCGTCCAACATAGGGGTTAAAGCACATTTTAATTTATCCACACATGCAGTATTATTACTAGCGTTATCAAATGAAATGCTAACGATTTTATTTGAAATATTATAAAAAACAAGTGTTTTTTTATAATTGAAAATTGACGTTTACCCGAATGTGGCGAACCAAACGTTTCAAACGCTATTACACGTTTGACCATTTGCCACGACTACATCCAATGTGCCGTTATACATATATAAGAATGTGGCAATCCGTGTGGTGCGCTCCACACATCACAAGTTAGAGAAATGTTGTTAGGCATTTGTTCAAACATGTTTTCATTTCATTTTTAGCATTTTTCCACATTTTTAATGCATCAGTTTGACGGCTTACCGGAGTGTATCGAGGTTGTAGACATTTTTGGATCATTTTCGTCATATGCAGATTGTGGAAATGTCCGAACGGCAACCCCATTTGAATAACACATTTTGTGGTTAATTCCCGGGCCAACATGTTATCGTACGACCATATTTGACCTTGGTTGTCAAATATGGGTTGACTTGAATCACCTCCGGACTTGAGTGCCTTGCATGCGGAATCGGTGTGTCTCTTTAAGGTAGAGTTTCCCGAGAGCGCAAGGAGAGCTCCACACCTTTTGCATTGTGCCTTTTTATTCCCGTCGGTGAGAACCACCATATTGAAATCATTCCAAACTTCGGATTTTCGTCCGTGCTCGGCAAGAACTTCTCTAATTTGTGGGTTTGATGAACTACCGCTGGCCATTTTGAGTGAAGAATGGAAAAATTGAAAGAACGAGAAGTTGTATGAAACGAACACAAGAAAGCGAGAAATCGAGAATTGTAAGCGAGAATTGCGTTTTTTGCGTTTTTGTAACTTGATATCAAACCTCTAACATCCACTACCTATTTATAGTGATTTGGAGGCAAAAAAACCAAAAAAAAACGACCAAAAACGGCTCTAAAACGGCTAGTATAACGGCTCTAAAACGGTAACATTTTTGAACCAAACCGGGCCGGGCTTAAACCGGGCCTTGGACCGGGCCCGGGCCAAGAAAATGCACGAAATCAGGGCCTGTTAGAGCCCGGGGGGGCTTAGACCGAGCTTTGGGCGGGCCCGGGCTTTGGGCGGGCCCGGGCTTTGGGCGGGCTGGGCTTCAGGCTCTCGACGGGCTTTTTTGGGCCCGGGCCCATTTGGACATCTCTATGTCCGACTATGACTTCGTTTAGTCAAGGCTATTTTCGTGAACACTGAAACCGACAAGGAAAAAAAAGAACAAGAAAGCAAGCAAGCTACATGTCAGAATGTGTGCAAACAACTTCGCATTAAACTACCAAAGGGCCTTTTTGTTTAGGTATATTACCTGTAGAGCCCAGCCTTTAAAAAAAGTCAAAGGGTTGAAAGTTTCATTTGGTGAAGAGGGTACGTTAAGTTCATTTGGTGAGATAAATCGTACTAAAAGAACTCTATAGAAGCAAAGAACCTTTTTTGTCACATTTGATATATAGTACTATTAGTATTTATATTAAATTTCTATAATGTACTAAAAGCACTTTTTAAATGGTATCACTTTTGTGATATAAATACTAATAGTACTATATATAAAATGTGACAAAAAAGGTTCTCTGCTTCTATAGAGTTCTTTTAGTACGTTTATCTCACCAAAAGAGGCTACTTTGAGTACTTTTGTTATATATAAATATTATATACTTCAAAACATCGAGTCAAAGCAGAAAAGGGGAAAGATGTAACAAAGTTTTTGATTTCCGAGATACATATTATCTACTCTAACTTCTCAATAAGCAAGAAATAAAGCAAAATACTTGTTATGCAACAAAACAGGCTGGCTATTAGATGACTGTTCCTAGTTGGTTTTGGTGTTACAACAACACTATGTTCTTCCATTGCAAGTTGCAGGCGGCAGGTCGAGAAACATACGTTTGTACTTGTCCATGAAAACCGGACATTCAAGGTTATAATAGAAATGACTTTGATGTGAAAACCAACCAACTCAGGGGTACTGTACGGACATCAAAGCATTTTTACGAGATGGTAGTGAGCCTGCCATGAACGTGCACTCATTACCATGGATGCTAAATGTTGCGATGAAGAAGAATCAAGAGGTTGCAGAGGAGGACATTACATCTTCTGAATCTACATTTAGCTGCATGCAAGATGGAGAAACATGGTAAGTTCACTTATTTAGGACAGTATATAGCTGAGAAAAGAAGTGAAAACTGTACCAGTTTGAAATGCTTGAGAAGAGCCGCCTGTAACAATGTTCTTAGCTTTTCACATTGACCGACCATATGGCCTGAACTAATTAACTCCCCAAGCTTGCACCACAACCGCTCGATAGTTGTGTATGGAAACCAAACTGCAGATGTCTTCTTCCGACGAATGATATCAGCTGGTCTCTGCAGGTATGTCACCAAAATATCATCTTTTTTCATTATATGTCATTTAGCCTAATAATTAATGTTCAAACTTACGATGCAAGAAGGAAATTGAAGATAAAATTGGGATTCTTTACCAATTCAACTAGGATTTTCATTTAAGAGTCGACCATATGCAATATCTATTAATCATCTCTCCATACAAACAACATCCTTTTTAGTTCTTTATTTTGCTTTCTTCCACTTTGGGTTTAAAACAATTTACCAAACCCTTGAAAAAAACTTGATTTTCACATTGCCAAAACTATTATTTTCATACATTGATTCCGCACGGATACAAAACCATTACTTGATCTATATTAGATTAAAATAGGGATCAATTTGTTTCATGATTCTTCCAAGTTCCAACATTCATAACATATTAGTATAGTCATCTAATATTTGGACAAATTGTCCAATTACATAACATGCCACAGGAAGGAAGAGCCAACACGAATGCATGCCGAGTGCATGGGGGATACCCACTGCCTAATAAAACATGTATGATGTATAAAAAGAAATTGATAAAAGCACAAACAAGATAATGGGCCTCATACAAACACAATATATATTGAATGGTAGATTCCTCTATATATAAGCATTGATATTAATATAACAATTGGTGTAGGAAGAGAAAAAATATGGCAAATTCTTATATCACAAAGATATAGATTTCACCCATCTGTAATAACATTCAAGGAAAAAGAACTATACTTGGATTTGAATGAGAAGACAGAAAAACAAATCCATGGAAAACTTATATCAATGAACAGAAGTCCAGTGAGAAAAGACTGAAACATACCACTGATGCAACAGACTCAATATAGTGAAGCAGCAAATTAATAGCCTCTGCATATCGTCCATAATCAACATAGAGTTGGAACAGTGATGCAGGGCTTGATTCTGCCCCAGCCATGCCCCAGTTTCCCTTGAGTGTGCCCTGTTGTCATAAACAGTGAAGCAAATGTCAAGAGCAAATTACCTCAGTTAAAAAATAAATGCAACATCATTAATTAATATTAATACTACAAGTATACTTGTAAATTAAAAGTGAAATGAGCAAATAAATATACCTTTTGATATGAATAGTATACATTTAAAGATAAACAAAAAAAGAATTATTCCTTAACGCATAAAACAGAAGAGCAAAACATGTTTTCAATTGTGTTCCAAATGCTCAGGTGTTTTTACATTATCTAATATCCTAAACATTAGAGTTAGGATCTATGACTGCAGGATACAAAATAAAACTGGTTACTCCTTCCGCTACAAGTTTTCATACTTTGGCTTGAATATCAAATTTCAGTTTTTTTTAACATTGGGTTAAAATTTTAAACATTTCAGATCTTAGTGATACCTAAGATGGAGACTAATTTTCTTCGAAACACTAATTCAGTGTTCTAAAACATAAATGGATGTACAATTGAATTACAGCATTGCGAAATTCGTTTTCCTTTGTATGTTCAAGCAACTCAAGTTGTAACCATATAGTTAACAATCGAGCTTGAATCATTTTTTAAAAGATTGTGATTGAATTTGTGCTAGAATATCATACCAATGTTCCAACTCGTTCAATAATGTCTTTGGTTGACCTAGAATCCGAGCATGATTAGCTCGCTTATGAACAAGAGTTTGACTAAACTCCTTATTAGCTCGTTTTCGTTTCTAAATAGACGCTCACTTAAATACAATGCACTCACACTTACAACAATATACCCATACAATTATGAATTATACTTGAGTTTAATGCCAAATATTATAAACAAATACAATTGGGATAGAACTAAAACTTGGTATCTAAACCTCGTCTCAAGTTCAAAACCTCCTATTAATGTATTAGTTAAAAGATTTATACATATATGAGCTCATATTAGCTCGTAAGGCACGTTAAGCTCATATAACTCGAAACATTAACCGAGCTCCCGAATAAATCGAGCCAAACATTAGTGTAGAGAAGCTCAGCTTGTGAACTTAATCCAACACCATTTTGAATTTGATTCTTAGCCAAACCACAACCATTTTGAACTTAATCCAACACCATTAGTGTAGAGAAGCTCGGCGTGAAAATCATCAAACTCAAACATGAGCCATACAAACTCGAGCCACTATAGCTAGCTTATTCAATCAAGCACTAACCCTATCTTGCAAACGATCTCTTAGCCAAACCACAACCATTTCGAATGTTTGTCACCCTTCAAACGATCCGCAGATAACTCATCTCACCTAGGTTCGACCTCTCAACTATCGCCACCTCCTCATTTCTCTGTTGATGCGAATTTCTAACCCACACGACCATACCGGCCCAAAATCATGGCTCTCACTTCCCTGATTTCGATTAAGATCTTCTCTTCCAATTGATTCTCTTTTTTCACCACCATTGGTCCCAAAAACAAAAGAATACCAATTTGGTAGGAACCAAACAAGTTTATTGAATGAGATTATCTAATAATGAACAAAGAGATCGGAAATTTTTAGGATATCATTTGTCTCTTCCACAATGCCTAAATTACCAGAATTTTTTTAAATCAAAATTCGAGCATAAAGAATATCCTATGCTAATCTCCTAGATATAGAGCTAATTAATTATGGAAATACTAGTGTTATAGTTTAACTAGGTAATCCTAATTGTATTGGTCCATGGTTTGGGCCCGTATGCACTAACGTAACAAAGGTGATGTAAGAAACACAAAGACAAGTAGATAGTGTAAAAACAAAGGTGGTAGAAAGTGATCAAATTTGTAAATTGCAAATCCAAGATGGTCACGGTGGATATTAAGTAGAATTATACCCAATGCCAAACCCTAAAGAAGTATCATATATAATTACTAGTTAATTCACGGTTGCATAGTATATCATGGAGCCTAGGAATTAGTAGTATTGGTGTTTCATAATTTCATTAACGCCCATTAACTGTTTGAAATATGGATCTTTTTATATCATTTTCGTAATGAATACGAGCACTTCTACTGAATGCACAATGTTCGTGTTCTACATGATTCTTTAATGCTAATGATATCCAAATGCAGTCGGTATATGTGGGTAACATATATGGACTACGACTATGAAAACATAAAATATTAAAATATGTAGAATAGTCAGAGAGTACTGCCATCAATTCCGGACAAGGATAAAAGTGCTAACAAGCTCTTAGTTAGAAGAATGTGATGTCAGGGATACTAAGGACCCAAAAATTCCACAAAAATGTGGACTATTAGTTATATACCTTGAACATCTCCACAAGCCAAAGAGGAAGCTCAATCTGTCGATCAGCACAGAGAAGGGTTTCTGCAACAACCACTGGTAATCTAGGATGAAAACATTTATACTTTTCCTGCATTCAGTAGTTGAAACATGAACATATAAGATATTAAGATATATAAAGAAGTTCCATCTTTCGCACTTTGGCAAACAAAAGATGATTGAAATTCAATGCAAATGTATTGCTATAAAGTAACTCCAACTCTCCCTAGTACACACAACAAGGCAGGGAAGATAAGGCGAACACCATTGAAAAACAAAAATCCACCGGCAACAACAGTAGAAAACCAAGTCTACTTTTGTAAGCAATCTGGTTCAAATCCTTGTAACTAGAGTTGCACATGGGTCGGGTTGGTCGAGTTGAAAGCATTTGAACAACCCAAACCAATGTTTGCAGTTTGAAAAATCTCAACCCTAGTTGTTAAGCTAAACTATTTAATGGTTACTCGACCAGATATATCATTCCCCGTTAGTGTCTTGAGTCAGTTCATGTTTGCACACTATACAAGTCATTGGGAAGCAGCACTTCGAGTTTTGAGGTATCTCGGGTACATCAAGCTTAGGGATACTTTATTCATATCAGGGCCACTATCGAGTGGTTGCATTCACTGAAGAAGGGGATGGCAGGATATATGGTATCTCTAATGCCGATTGGGTTAGGTGTCCCGTTTCCAGGAGATCAAATACAGAATATTGTGTATTTCTCGATGATAATCTAGTTTCTTGGAAAAGCAAGAGAAACATACAGCCTCCCAATCAAGTGTCGAGTCAGAGTAAAGAGCCATGGCAGACGTGCCATGCGAAATGACATGGGTAAGAGAGCTTGGAGTGATTAGTGACAACTTGATGATAGTATATTGTGATAATCAGTCAACTATTCATATAGCCAAGAATCAAGTATTTCATGAGAGAACAAAGCACATTGCGGTTGATTGTCATCTGACCAGAGATCTGGTTAGAACCCAGACAAACCCTCCATTGATTCAACCAGTACACATCAAGACCGAGTACCAGCTTGCAGACATTCTCACAAAGCCATTATGGAAACCCCAAATAGATTTCATTTGTAACAAGTTGGGCATGATTATTGCTCCAACTTGAGGAGTGTTAGAAATCTAGGGTTTTACCTTCTTGGCCTCCTTTACGTAGTTTCCTAATATAGGACTCTTGTATATAAATATTTGTAACATCTCCTATTGTGAATAAGAAATACAATTCCAAGAAGTTTATCACTGAGGAACATGATAGCCATTTTTATTCATGATCTTATATGATTAGTGAGCAAATAGAAAACTAATTAATAGCAAAAAAATTGACCAACAAGCTACGACACCAAATTTCAATAGAGAACTATATTAAAGCATGCCAACCCAAAGCACCTATCACTTGTAATTCAAGCAAACTTCCATATAGAAATTCCGGAATAAATAAGATGAAAGAAAAGATACTAACTATGTATTGCTCAAGTGCATCCCACTGGTCATTTCCCTTGCCATGTTGTGCTGTTGGATCTATGTCATGGGAATCATGAATACCCTCATCCTTCGATGCTGTTAGGAGCAGACCATGCTTTTTAAAGATATCCCTGAAATGAATATCGGAAATTATTTCTACAAACAGCTTTAACATTTATACCAAGTAAAATCAATGCAGACTCAAGAGATCGCTACCATCTAACAATAAGTAATTGGCAGAAGGTAAAAAAAAAGCAAAGTCAAAAATACTTTGGACAACAAATGAAGAGCGAGACCTGCTTGGACAGCATTTCAACGACATGGCGATGAAAACTCTTTCCAGTTCCCTGGACAAGAAGTGATGATTTTTCCAGTCATAAAAAAGTAACCAGAAGCATATGCTGAGAGAATTCTTTAAAGGAAGTTAACATGTGGTATACCTCTTTAATGCGGAACCCTTAAAAAACTTTAGAATTACGGTGAAAACCATATCGTATAGATTTGACTGAACCAGCAACTCAACCAAATTTGGTGGAGGTTTCTCAATCCCTGAAAGAGTGCATAAGAGCTATATTAATTCTCATGGCATGTACTTAACAAGAATACAGCACCTAATTTACAACACTACTCATAATCATACAATCAGACCTAATAAGTCATTTACAGCATCAACAACATTTCAACCAACATCTCAACATTAGCATGATATAAGTGACTCGTGGAGATGGGCACTGAAACTGAAAAGTCTGTTGAATTAATTGTATATTTGACCTTTTAATAGTTCATGCCTTCATCTTTTCCGTTCTACCTCCCCCGTCGTAACTTTAATTTTGTTCAACTAACAGTAAGCTATATGTACAAAGAATAAAGCTTATATATCCTTCAGTATTGATTATTTCCAAATGAGACGTCAAATGGACTCCTGAAGAAAATAAGGTGAGAAAAAGAACATTTTTCAAGTTGGTACCAGTAAATGTCCATTTAATATTTGCTAGCGAGAGCAAATATTCTGCTGATGTTAACACAAACTCATTTTCAAGTTTCTCAATATCCATGCATGAATCCAGTTTCTGACTTGAAAGATGACCATTAGCTTCTGCAAAAGACAAATGACAGACATCAATGTCATAATAATTTCCCAGATAGTGGAAGTAAGTGGTCAAAAAGGATTTGTCTTTAAAATAATTACCCTGCTCTGGAATTGTTATTCTAGCCTTTTTACTTGGATATAACTCTTTTTGCATAGACTTCCCTTGAAGCAAAGGATTGATCCACGCACAGGTTGGACGAACAAGATGCAGTGCATTTATAGTGGCAGAGAGGCAGTTCAATCTTTCTTGAAGGGCCAAAGATCTGAGCTGGTAATCTTTCAAAGCTGCTTCACTTTTCAGTTGTGCTGAATGAAGGTACATATAACTTGCAGCCTTGCGCCAGTTATGTTGATGCATTTCAAATGCATATAGCAATTTATAAGGGTTTGGTTTTACTGAAACATCTGAACGTTCTGCCTGCACATTATATTAAGAACTGTTACAGGTTCAAGGAATGTTTAATATAATAGCAACCATTATACTTTCTTAGAAAGTGCTACACACCTTCCAAGCAAGCTCCTGCTCCACCTTCTCGGCTAAACCAATAAAAGGCAATTGGCCATCACAAAGGATCTACGACAAAAACGCAAATTCAAGTTTTTGTTCTCTTAACAGTTAACACTTACCCACCAAAAAAAAGAACATGAAAATGGTAATCCATATACGACTAACGACCAAGTGGAAGTATAATTACAATGTAGTTTGGGAAAGTAACCTTAATTGCACCACGCTCATAAAGAACGATGATAAATCGCCTCAAGCAAATGTATTTGCTTTCTTCATCTGGATTCGAAATAATTGCACAATATGCATCATAGTAATCATTCAAATCAAGTGTAAATTTAAATACATTAGCCCAAAGTCGTCCTTTAGCAGTAGTTGGTGATTCATTGAGAAGATCTGCCCCTGAGTAAGTGTCTTTAAGACCCAAAACTTCATCAACTTGTTCAAGAGCAGCAAGAGCAAAATGGCAAGCACCTGCACTCATATTATATTGCTCAAGTATCTGCATTGCCCATTGATAATAATGAAGCTTCCAAGCTGCAGGCGAGTTATGATAAGCTGCAGAGCATGAAGTACATTATAAGAATGACAGTGCAACATGAAAAGGTTCCACTTTCAACCATCTAAAAAAACTTACAGAAACCAAGGTGAGGCAATCTGGATTCATATGACAAATTCTGCAACGACTTTGAAGCCCCATGCAAAGATGCAACTCTGAAGACACAATAACCATATTAGACGCTTTCTGAAATTAGCAAAACCAAGATGCAGTATAACCAATTAATAAGCATAATATAGCATTGACATATAAAAATATAAAGCAACACATCCTGCCTAACTGTTAGTCTGTTATGAAAACCGCATCATGTTCGACTGTTATGAGACAAACTGGTAAGGAAAATGTTTTGGGATGAATCTGAAGAGATCTTGTTTGCAGCTACGTCTTGTTAAGTATAGAACACAAATTAAAGGTGTTTTGTTGAAATGTTGCGAATTAAAGCTAAAGACCCAAAAAAGCAGCGACTCAGAAAAAGAAAATGAGGTCTCAATGTTGGAAGTGAAGGGCTTATATATATATATATATATATAATATCATAGAAACAGAAACATATACATACACCCACAAACATTTATATATAAATACCTACTATGGTTTTAAAAATCGAATGCGATGCGCCTCAAGACGAGGCGATAAAAAACTGTTCATGAGGCACTGCCTCTTAAACCCTAGACAACGTGTGCGCCTTAGTTGACCGAGGTAGGGATGAGACTCGAAGACCAAATACCCGATCCGAACCGGTACCGAACCGAAACCAAACCGTATGCATGTAATCAGTTTGGTTCTCGGTTCCCAATTTTCAACAATTTCGGGATTCGACTCTTCGGTTCTCGGTTCCAGTTTTCTACAATTTGTTGTTTCGGTACCCGTCCCGAAACCGAACCGGTACCGAACTTGTACATGCGGTTCGGTTTTCAGTCATAGTTTTGATTCCCACAAAAATACGGTACCATACGGTTCGGTGCTAGTGCTGGACCGATCTCATCCCTAGTCTGAGCCTCTGAGGCGCTTACTTTTTCGGTGAGTGTTGAGGAGGTGTATCTCTCTCTCTCACACACACACACAAAAAACATTTTCTCATGTCAAAAAGGTACAGCGGCTCTCTCTCTGACCTCATGATATTCCTCATGTAAACAAAGTACTGCGCCTCCTCCCTCTCTCATAAAACCTCTGCTCTCTCACTTTTAACACATATATCTATAGATACATATATATAACTTATGGCATGGGATCATGTGAGAAGTGCCATTTTTGAGAAGTGTGAGAAGTACTTTTAAATCGTTCATCACTTTTAATCAAATACTCCCCCATGAATTGCGACTTAAAAGGGAATTGATCTGGTGCATCTTATCTCGGTCAATGTTCTAAAAAGCGCGCCTTAGCGCCGCCATGGCGCCAACGCGTGGCCTTGCCACCACGTTTTACCCCTTGGCATTGAGATAAAGCGTGGAGCTTGTTATGGCGTTACAAACTTGTGTACTTTTGATTTTTCATATATGTGTAGAAATGCAAACCGGTGAAATATTGTGTATGCTGATTTTTAGGAATCAATCCCTTATAATCAGTAATTTGATAGTAACTTGATTGAGTATATTACGTCCATAGATAGAGGGACTTTAGGTATAGTTTCCTTTTCTCCCTTGTAGTTTATTTGGTAAGTTTTTCCCTCTTCTTGTATATAATGTTGTGTCATTGTATGCGATATCAATACAGAAAATACTTCCGAGTACTGTTAGCTTCACTATGTACTTCGAAATTCGATTTGAATTTGCCCATTAATATCAATTAGAATTTAGAGTTTCTTTTGTTTATCGTTTTATATGAATTTAAATTGTTAATAACTTAATCATTGATGTTCAAGACACATAAGCATATATACTATATACATATTTGCCCCCTTAATCCACGCCTTGGAAAACACAATGGCCTCGTCGTAACTCGTAAGGCTTGACCTTGCCGCCACGCCTTACGCCATTTAGAAAATTGATCTCGATACATCTCATCCTAATGTTCATCCATTCCTCATCCAACGGTTGATAACCACTTCTCACCAAATTTGGTACTTCTCACGAGAACCCTACCCTATTACTTATATTATATATATAAGGC
The DNA here is from genome assembly GCA_033807775.1 of Saussurea involucrata. Taxonomy (NCBI): domain Eukaryota; kingdom Viridiplantae; phylum Streptophyta; class Magnoliopsida; order Asterales; family Asteraceae; genus Saussurea; species Saussurea involucrata. The sequence continues at coordinate 26,028 of JAWVWS010000220.1, forward strand.
CAGGTTCAAGAGAAAACCTCAAAAAAGCGGAAAACTGATGAAACACCCTTGTAGCCTTTCAGCTAGACGGTATGCACTTGTCCATACAAGTAATTTGTAACATGCACACGTGCATATGCACAAGTGCATGAAAACCAAAAAAAAACAACTTAAATTATTTGTATGCACAAGTGCATACCGTTCAGATGAAGGGCTACGAAGGGCTAGCAGAGTGTTCCTCCGTTTTCTATTTTTTGAGGTTTCCCTTGAACCTCTCTCTCTCTCTCTCTCTCTCTCTCTATATATATATATATATATATATATATATATATATATATATCTATACATATAATAAATAAGTAACTAAATTGACACGTGTCGTCGTCTGATGTGTCGGTTTTATTGTTTTCCCGCCTAAACATGTATCTGGACGCCTTTACATTATAGGTTCAATTAACACACCTACATTCACTTCTCCTTAAATCTCTCATTAATTAAATTTTTAAAAATTATAACTTACATTTACTACCCTTATAATTATCTATGTAGTTTACTTTTAATCCATTACTTTTTTTATTTTTCATTTTAGACTCTTATCATATAAACATAAATAATGTATATGAACTAAAATGCATTAAAAAAACATTTCTATTTTTTACAAATTATACCATTGTAATCGTTTCGTCAATACCTTCGAAATAAGTCCAATATTAAATATTTTTTATACATACGTACATATCCATACTTATAATAAATTCAAAAAAATCTCCATCGTGTATAGTAATCCCAAAAATCTATACATATAATAAATGAGTAACTAGCATGCCACGTGTCGTCTTCTGGTGAACCGACTTCAGTATTTTCCCGCCTAAACATGTATCTGGACGCAGTTTACATTATAAGTTCAATTAACACACCCACATTCACTCCTCCTTAATTCAATTTTTTTAATTTGTACGTTACACTTACTACTCTTATAATTAGGTATGTAGTTTACTTTTAATCCCTTATTGTTTTATTTTTCATTTTAGACTCTTATCATATAAACATAAATAATGTATATGAACTAAAATGCATTAAAAAACATTTCTATTTTTTACAAATTATACCATTGTAATCGCTTTGTCAATACCTTCGAAATGAGCCCAATATTGAATATATTTGGATTTAATTATATTATTAAATATCACAAATATATACGAATTAATGTGTCGTGATTAGTATGGGATTTGTTGAAATTAGTATGGGATTTGATACAAATAATCACTAAATTGTCGTGATTTTCTTTTTGCAATTTCATATCAATTTTTACTTCAAAGTCGAATTATTTCGACGAATTACAATTCTATCAAATTCCATTCTGTCAACGAAACACCCTTAGAATTATTATAAGAGATTTAATTACTTGGAAAAAAAAGATATCACTTATCAACTGACTTTTGGATTATGAGTTCGAACATTTTTCAAAAATATAAATATGCAATTATTGTGCATTCGTTTGATAAATTAATTTAGTAACGACATTTATAATAGGTATCAAACTTAATAGACATATTTTTATCTTCAAATTAATATTCCCTATTTGTGGAATTTTTATTTTCTTTTTATCAATTATTGTATGTATCACAAAATTATTCAACAACCATTAAACACCAAATAATTAACTTAAAACACAAATTTGATTGTCGCGCAACGGGCGAGCCAAAGACTAGTATATATATATATAAAACCATATACTATTAACATAAATATATACTCTCTAATACAGTATATTATACTACATAATATATATATATATATATTTGAATATATACATTTTTATTATACAATGCATATTACATAACAATATATATATATATATAACTCCTGGAATACTTCGCTTCTTTGCTACTGTTTTATGTTTTTATGTTGCAGGTTTGTATTTTCTACTTTTCCTTTCTAAAGTTTGTGACGGTTAGCATGTGGCAGATGAATGCATATTATATTCAGGCATATTGCATATATGTTTCTAAGTATAATGGGGCAGTGGAATGCAGATTGGTAATATATATTGTGCATAATGTGTGTGTATATATATATGCATGCGTTGTATGTATACATATACAAAATTATATATTGGTATATATATAGACTTACATTCAAAAGAAAAACCACAAAAATATAAAAACAAGACTTTTTTACTAAATTTTCCAACATATATATATATATATATATATATATAATTCTTAAAAAAAATAGGGTCAGGTCCGCATCCGCAATTGCTCAGCCGTCAGGTCCGCATCCGCAATTGCTCAGCCGTCAGGTCCGCATCCGCAAGTGCTCAGCCATGGCTATTTTTGTAAAGTGGGAGAGAAAATGGCTATTTTCTCACTATCCCAATTAGATTTGGTTATTTGTGTCAATTCCCAATAACTATTCCACTAAGACCATCCGTAGCGGAGCACGGGCTCACGGCGGGTAGAAGGCGGGTTCCAGCGGGAATGGGTACGGGGGGGCTCGGGCTTAGGGTGGGTTCCAGCCCCGGGTTCCCCAACCCGATACTACCCGATCAATTCTTTTTTTTTTAATTTTTTTTTTAAATTTTGAAAATATTAACGGCTCTTTGTTGCAACGGATCTTTGTTTATATTTTTTTTTATTTTTTTTTTAATTTTTTTTTCAATTTAATCACACTATATATATTAATCCAAACCTCTTATTTTTTCACACCAAAATCTCTCAAATTCTCTCAAATTCAATACCTTCTTTCATTATCTAAAATTTCATCATGAATCCAAACAAAACACCTACATCCCGTCGTAACCGATCGGATACACCGCAACCGCAACAAGACCCGGAGCTTGGTTTCCAAGCGTTTTTACAACAAGGTTATCATCCGCAATTTTCGCAACAATTTCCCCAACAATTTCCCGGTTTGATTCAACAAGGTTTTACTCCGGCCAACTACCAACTTCCTTCACCCGCAATCGATCTCGACGATGACATTGTTCCGGAAACCCAACATTCTATCCCGCACACACCACAATCCATCTCCACACAACAATCTATCCCGGAACCATCAAACCCGACACCAACGAGAAAAGGAAAAAAACAAAAAATATGAAAATAGAGCCGCCAAACAGATGTGGAGTAAAAAGGAGGAACTCGCGTTAGTGTCGGCGTGGGTTGACGTTTCGGAGGACCCCGTTGTCGGTAACGCACAAACCAGTGGTAATATTTTTATTGTTATTATTATTATTATTAATATTATTAATATTATTAATATTATTATTATTCTTGTTAATATTCTTATACTTGAATTTACATAAATGTAGACAGTTTTTGGACCCGAATCGGGCAAGTGTTCTTTAATTTTATGGGTCGCGAAAATTATAGATCAGTTCATCAACTCAACACCAAGTTCAATGACCTCAATAAAAGAATAGCGTGTTTTGGCGGCATCTACAACAACTTGGTCAATAATAGATCAAGCGGAATGAGTGAGGCCGACATTTCACGAACGGCACACGAACGGTACCGACAGGAACTTGGGGTTGCTTTCACTCACGAACAAGCTTGGGAAGTCCTCAAAAAATGTCCAAAATGGGGAACCGTTCCAACGATGACGACAACTTCATCGCGGGGTTCAAAACGTACCAAACCTTCCGATGATGACGATGAAGACGTCAACGAGGTCGAGGTCGAATCCGGACGACCCATCGGGAGAAATAAGGCAAAAAAAACGTCATCGAGTAATACGGCCGGGTCGAATCCGGACGAAAATGTTTCAAAACTCTTGACGACCATAAACTCGTTCAACGAGCATCTTGATGGTACGATGGAGTATAAAATGAAAAAACTCGACCTCGAACGAGAGAAGTTGGCACTCGAACGACAAAAATGCTTTAAAGAAGACTTCGAGTTCTACATATCCCTGCATGATCACCTTTCGGGAGAAGTTTTGAGGGCTACTTTAGCGAGAAAAGATATGATTAGAAAATATCATAATTTTTAGCGTTTTGTATTTTGTAATTTTTATTTTTAAAGCATTTTGAATTTTGTAATTTTTACTTTTAATGAATGATATGAATTTTTATTTTTATTATTTATCTTATTTTTATTTATTAAAAAATATATAAATAATTTTATTTTGTTAAATAATTAAATGTATAAATAAAAGAATTAAAAAAAATGAGGTGGCAAGAGGGTTTGAGGGTATTGGTACTCCACTTTTAGGTAAGAAAAAGGTAAGGAAAAAAGCTGATGTGGCGCTGAGGTGGCAAGTGGGTTTGAGGGTATGGGTACTGGTGGCCTAATAAGGCTTCTTGAACTTGCCATGTGTTCTGCTCTGCTAAGTTTGTAGCTGACATTTGTCTCTTTTTTCCAAAAACAAGCATTACGTTAGAGCTTTAAGGCTCTAAAATTTGATTAATTAGCTCCAGTGCATTATTATAATTTCTAAAAATAAATTGCAAACATAAACCATAAAGTATGAGTAGATGGAATATTTTATGATATTTTTCTCATGATATTAAGCGCAACACTTTGTCCAATACTTTCTTTCTGGATGTTTCTGTATCAATTGAAGATATTTATGGTGTAGTTAATTTCTCATCTTATGTGGCTAAAAACATTCTTTATTGGTGATTTGTACTGATATCGAGGATCAATTGTTTATCGATGCGGAAGTGAGCAAGTCGGAAGCGGCTAAAGAAATAGGAGGAAGAAATTAGATTCGGATCGGGCTTTTTGGTCAAAGTATTTGCCGAAAGAGTTCTCCTTTATCGGATGACAACTTTAGCCTCAACAGAAGAGAAAGAGCCAACTTTAGATTTGATTATTTTTGTTACTCGAACAGCAACATTAACACCAGTTAGACAATATGGATTCGCCACAACCCGCTTCATCGACCGCATCATCATCATCCATAGACACCGACGAGTACTTGCATCATCAAATGGAAATTTTTGTAGGGTTGGTTCGAGAAGCTGCAAAATTAATTTATGGTAGCACCGCCTCATCGTCAAGAAGATAACCGAGGGCCGGGAACATAGAAAGAGGTCGGGTAGCTGCAAACGAGCGGCTTTTGCGGGACTACTTTGGCAACAACCCGGTTTATACACCGGATATGTTTAGACGGCGGTTCAGGATGAGCAAGCAACTATTCGAACGAATAGTTGAAGATTTAGAAAGAGAGTATCCGTATTTTACACTCTGGGTGGACGCCAGCAACAAACAAGGTTTTTCTCCGATACAAAAGTGTACTTTCGCTATTCGGCAATTGTCGTATGGAGTAGCTGCCGACTCACTTGACGAGTACTTGAGGATGGGAGACAAAACGTCACGAGATTGTCTGCACAAATTCTGCACATGTATTATTGAACTCTACGGTAAAAAATATTTACGCAAGCCTACTTATGTTGATATTCAGAAGTTGTACACCGCGCATGAAGCTAAACACAGATTTCCCGGCATGCTCGGCAGCATAGACTGTACTCATTGGGCGTGGGCAAATTGTCCGGTAGCATGGCGAGGTCAATTCATGAGAGGTGATCATGAGCACCCGACAATCATGCTAGAAGTAGTGGCCTCCCATTATCTATGGATCTGGCACGCATACTTTGGTGTTGCCGGTTCCAACAACGACATCAATGTTCTCAATCAGTCGCCCATCTTCAACGATCTATATGATGGAAAAGCACCCGAGTGCCCTTTTGAGGTGAATGAAGTCACCTACAACCACGGATATTATCTAGCGGATGGGATATATCCGGAATGAGCTACTTTCGTAAAATCATTTACGCGCCCACATGACCCTAAACGACAAAAGTTCAAGTCCGCGCAAGAATCGGCACGTAAAGATGTTGAACGAGCTTTTGGCGTGCTTAAACAACGTTGGCATATACTTCATAACCCGGCACACGGATGGCATCCGACAAGATTGGGAAACATTATGTACGCTTGTGTCATATTACACAATATGATACTCGAAGACGAAGACCATGCCATTTGTGGTGGCGATGAAAACGATCTTTTCACGGATGATATCGAAACACAAATCAGTGAGGAACAACGCACGACAAATGTTCGAGAAGTCAAAAACCGGGACACTCATAATAACCTTCGGTCGGATTTGGTCGAACATATTTGGCGTATCCAAGTTCCCAACAATGACGACGAGTAGATTTTTAATATTTTGTAATTTTTAAATTTATTTTGTAATTTTTAATTTTTTAATGAATGATATGAATTTTTATTTTTATTATTTATCTTATTTTTATTTATTAAAAAATATATAAATATTTTTATTTTGATAAATAATTAAATGTATAAATAAAAGAATTAAAAGATGAGGTGGCAAGTGGGTTCATTGGGTTCATTGGGTACTGGTACTCCACTTTTGGGTAAGGATTGGGTAAGGAGGGTAGGAAAGAGAAAAACTGATGTGGCGCTGAGGTGGCAAGTGGGTTCATTGGGTTCATTGGGTACTGGTACTCATGGTCTTAGGGAGAGAGAGAGAGAGAGAGAGAGAGAGAGAGAGAGAGAGAGAGAGATTTATTAAATATATACTATACATTAGTAGTTTAAAAACAATTTGCAAATAAAACAGACAATTTTTTATTATCTAATAGAACCTGTTGGTGCAAGTGTACCACATCTCTATATATTTATATATATTTATTTTGATGATTACAAACACAACGCATTATTATTTATCTAACAATTTAATCCAAGTGTGCAGTTGTTGAAGAACACGAAGATTTAATCTGAAGGGTTCAAGACGGAAGTGTTTACGTCGTCATTATTGTTTATAACTAATAATGATAAACACCCTAAAATAATATACCACTTGGATATTTCTAAAAACCCAACAATTAATTTTAATAAGGTTTTAAGAAGATCTAGCAAGATTTGGTTGCTGTCCTGGAAGGTTCTTTTCTGACGCCGGTATACCGTGGGGAATACCCGGTATACCGCGGGTACACCAGGCCGGTATACCGCGGCTGTTCAGCCGGTATACCGCGGCAGTCCGTGTGCAATTCCTATTGGTTGAAGTTGCTTTTCCTGACGGCGGTATACCGCGAGACCCAGCCGGTATACCGCGGGTACTTTTTCCTGCCAACTTTGCATGTAGCCGTTTGGTGTGTCAGCGCACTTTTCTGACGGCGGTATACCGCATGCTTTTGGCGGTATACCGCGGGTGCTCAATGCCGTTGGAGATGCTATGTATAAATGATGCTTGCTGGTAATGAAGACCTAAGACCAAAAACAACAACAGTAACAAGCAACAAGCAGCAACCTCTCAGCTCTCTCATCTATTTATAATATATATTTTATAAAATATTTTTTATAAAATATCCAAGTGTGAGATATTATACAAGAGTGATTACCCATTGTGAGTTATACTCCTCTTGTAAGTATTTGAATAACGGGTGTGTGATCCTGTACATCTCAATAAGCTGAGGCTTAGAGAACCGTTTACTTTGCTCTGTATTTGGTTTGTATTCTACCGTAAAGAATACATTTATTGGATCGTGTCGAGAAGTGTCTCGGCTGCTGGTTTATCACAGTTGGTGGTAAATCAGTAAATCTCTGTGTCAAGTATCTCTATCCTTTATCTCTTTATTTATTCCGCTGTGCTATATTATATTTATTTATATAAACTGCTTTGCATTTATATTTATTTATATAATCTCTGTGTATTTAAATTATATCTGTTTATATAATTGTTGTATACTTATTTATTTATACTCTGCTTTATTTATTCTGTATTTATTTGTAAAAAGAATTTTTGAAAGTAAAAGTTTTAAAATACAACCTTACCCCCCCCTTAGGTTGTCCAACATTTGGTATCAGAGCGGGGCTTTCAAAATTTTCTGTTTAAATTTTTAAAAGTTATATCTTTTATATAATGGCTCAACAAACTGTTTTGTTTTCAAAACCTCCTATTATAGATACTGAAAAGTTTGGCATTTGGGCCGAGCTATTTGAATGTCACGTTCGTGGCAAAAGTCAAAAAATTTGGGATATTATAGAAAATGGAAATTTTAGACCAACCAAAGTTGAAAATGATCTTATTGTTGATAAACCCATAAAAGATTGGACTCCCACTGAAGAATCTCATTATTGTTTAAATTTTGAAGCTAAAAATATATTATATGCTGCTTTAACTTCCGATGAAATAGAAAGAGTTTATACTTATAAAACTGCTAATCAAATCTGGCAAAGCTTGAGCGACACTCATCGTGGAAATACTCAAGTTAAAAGCTCTAAAATAAATATTCTTGTTCATGATTATGAATTATTTGAAATGTCAAAAGATGAGTCAATCGACTCAATGTTTAAACGTTTTAACCTCATTATGACTACCTTGAAGGGATTAGGTCGTACTTATCCTAATGAGGATTATGTAAGGAAAATTCTTCGAGCACTTCCTTCGGAGTGGATGGCAAAAATCACATCCTTGGAAGACTCCCGAGATCTCGCAACTATGAAGCTCGATGATCTCATCGGCAATCTTAAAGTGCACGAAATCGCACTAAAAAGAAATCAAGTCCGGGAGCAAGTCAAAAAGAAATCCATAGCTTTAAAAGTCATTGCCTCAAAAGAAGAGGAAAAGGAAGAGGAGGAAGAAGCTAGCTCATCCGATGACGAACCCGAAAATCTTGACGATTTAGTCAAGTTGGTAAGAAAACTTTCTAAACTTTTATCTAACAGAAAGTTTGCCAAAAATGATAGGTTTCAAGAAAATGGAGACTACCGTCGTGGTGGTAAAAACCAAAGTCGCAACGTCCATAAAAGTGAAGACAAATATGACGAATCTAGCGACGATGAAAAAGCCAATAAAAAGAAAGGCTTTTGCTATGTGTGTGGCGACAAGGATCACTATGCGAGTGTTTGTCCGAAACGAGCAAAACAAATCAACACACCAAAAGCTTTAATTGGAGGCGCGTTGAGCGCAAGCATAAATGAGGCCAAAAATTTTTGTTTCATGGCCGACCATGACAATGAGGTATCTTCATCATATTCTCCTAAAAATAATTGTGATAGTAATTATAGTGATAATTATTATAGTGACGATGAAAATAATCTTGACGAATTATATAAATCATTTCATGATATGGCCGCTCTCGCAAATAAATATAAAGATGAAATTTCTAATTTAAAAGAAACCGTATCTGTATATAAAAAGGAAATAGATGACGGTAAACAAAAGTCTGCTCATTATTTAGATGTTATCACTAAATTAGAAAATAAATTAAGTGAAAAAGATATTTGCAAATCTTGTGATATTTTAAAAAATAAAATTGCATGCTTAAATAAAAAGACACATGAAAATGTTGTATGTACAAAATGCGAGATTCTTGAAAATGAAATTGCATGTTTAAATGCTAAATGTAAATCGCATGAGAAAAATGACTTATTAGCAAATGCTTTTAATAGTAGCAATGATAAAGTGCTTAAAATGCTAAATATGCCTAATCGTATAAATTGTCGTAAAGGCATTGGTTCCGATACATGTGTTGATAAATGTTCGTGTAAACCCATTAAAAGATTTTTTGCATCTCCTAAAGTTGAAACGAGAAAACCCTATGTGCAAAAACCCCCATATATGTCAAAAATGAAAAATGTGAATTATGGGAGGAAACCGTATGCTCGTATGTATAACGATAATTTTTCTAGACCTAATGCGAATATAAATGCTTCATTTTATGTGTATGATAAATACAATCGTAAAATTAAAATGGTTAGAAAATGGATTCCGAAAGGAATGTTTAATGTTGATAATCCGGGTGGAATGCGTTTATGGTTTTAAACCATTTTTATGGTTTTGTATGTTTGTCGTGTTTGTTTTATGTCGACAACATATTTTTTTTTTGCAGTTTATGTTTTTATACTAACTGTTAAAAAGACCCATAAGAAAAGGGTACCACGAAATATTTTCTTTGCCTTTTGTAGGTGTTTCCTGGCGAGGATACAATACGTGGTTACCTGCCGAGGTTATAATACGTGGTTACCTGCCGAGGTTATAATACGTGGTTACCTGCCGAGGTTATAATACGTGGTTACCTGCCGAGGTTATAATACGTGGTTACCTGCCGAGGTTATAATACGTGGTTACCTGCCGAGGTTATAATACGTGGTTACCTGCCGAGGTTATAATACGTGGTTACCTGCCGAGGTTATAATACGTGGTTACCTGACGAGGTCATAATACGTGGTTTTTTTTTAATCACATAAAATTAACCGAATATTGAAGCCTTAAGATCCGTTTTGGTGCAAGTGTTTCGTATTGGTTTGTATATCTTTGTCTCTATTGCTTTTTGCATTTTATTTTATCCCTCAAATTTTATAAAATCAAATTGATATCGTTATTAATTTGAGGGGGAGCGTTTTAGCTCTTTTACCCATGAGTTTATGCTACCTCAATTATATGCATATTTTGAGGGGGAGCATCTCTCGAGGGGAAGCATACCGTCTCTCTTGACCCTTTTTGTTTCGACAAACGGGGGAGAGAAACCGCACATGCTCTTGCTTAGCGGTTGTGTTTGTCATCATCAAAAAGGGGGAGATTGTTGGTGCAAGTGTACCACATCTCTATATATTTATATATATTTATTTTGATGATTACAAACACAACGCATTATTATTTATCTAACAATTTAATCCAAGTGTGCAGTTGTTGAAGAACACGAAGATTTAATCTGAAGGGTTCAAGACGGAAGTGTTTACGTCGTCATTATTGTTTATAACTAATAATGATAAACACCCTAAAATAATATACCACTTGGATATTTCTAAAAACCCAACAATTAATTTTAATAAGGTTTTAAGAAGATCTAGCAAGATTTGGTTGCTGTCCTGGAAGGTTCTTTTCTGACGCCGGTATACCGTGGGGAATACCCGGTATACCGCGGGTACACCAGGCCGGTATACCGCGGCTGTTCAGCCGGTATACCGCGGCAGTCCGTGTGCAATTCCTATTGGTTGAAGTTGCTTTTCCTGACGGCGGTATACCGCGAGACCCAGCCGGTATACCGCGGGTACTTTTTCCTGCCAACTTTGCATGTAGCCGTTTGGTGTGTCAGCGCACTTTTCTGACGGCGGTATACCGCATGCTTTTGGCGGTATACCGCGGGTGCTCAATGCCGTTGGAGATGCTATGTATAAATGATGCTTGCTGGTAATGAAGACCTAAGACCAAAAACAACAACAGTAACAAGCAACAAGCAGCAACCTCTCAGCTCTCTCATCTATTTATAATATATATTTTATAAAATATTTTTTATAAAATATCCAAGTGTGAGATATTATACAAGAGTGATTACCCATTGTGAGTTATACTCCTCTTGTAAGTATTTGAATAACGGGTGTGTGATCCTGTACATCTCAATAAGCTGAGGCTTAGAGAACCGTTTACTTTGCTCTGTATTTGGTTTGTATTCTACCGTAAAGAATACATTTATTGGATCGTGTCGAGAAGTGTCTCGGCTGCTGGTTTATCACAGTTGGTGGTAAATCAGTAAATCTCTGTGTCAAGTATCTCTATCCTTTATCTCTTTATTTATTCCGCTGTGCTATATTATATTTATTTATATAAACTGCTTTGCATTTATATTTATTTATATAATCTCTGTGTATTTAAATTATATCTGTTTATATAATTGTTGTATACTTATTTATTTATACTCTGCTTTATTTATTCTGTATTTATTTGTAAAAAGAATTTTTGAAAGTAAAAGTTTTAAAATACAACCTTACCCCCCCCTTAGGTTGTCCAACAGAACCCAAAAAAAAAGTTATCATTATATTAAGGTCCCAAATATATATATTAATTAATTACATTAGAAAAGAAAATATGTAAAAAGTTAATTAGTCATTCATTTTATAGTATTGGTCATTCTTCTCTAAGTATTTTTATCTAGTAGCAAAATTTAAAACAAGTTTGCCAAGAAAAACTTGATATATCCCTTATCATCCATCTCGGACCGACTCTTTTGATTTACATTAATTCTATTTTTGTATAAAAATATAATAGATTTAATGTTATTAACTAAGAAAATCCTACCTTTTAAAAAGAAATTACCAACCATATAAGACTATCCAATTTATATCAAACAAACCATTAATTCTTTTCGTTTAGAGTTTGAATTCCATAAAAAACCCAAATTGTGTCATCATCAAACGAAAACACAATTTTATGCTCTTGTCCAAAAGGCCGGGCCTGGCTAGCCTGGACCGGGCTTTGGGCGGGCCCAGGCGCAAACACTATTCACAAGCCCGGGCTTTGGACGGGCCCGGGCCGGGCTTTGGGGAAAAGGGTTGGGCCCGATCAGGCTTTTCAAAAGACCGGGCCTACCGGGCCTAAAACCGGGCCTAAATCGGGCTTTTTAAAAAAATTGTATTTTTTACATTTTTAGTAAATATTATTCGTATTCACTATAAAATACTTAATTAGGTCATTCAAACATACTTAAAAATACGTTCTATTAGAATTTCATATATAAAGAAAAATACGTTCGATTAATTTTATATAAATTATAAAGAAAAATACATTTAAAGAAGTACATTTATTGAATTATAAAGAAAAATACTCTTAATCCTCGTCCTCGTATGGTAGATAGTATGCAAGAGTTCCGGTCGTTTTAAGTCTAGTAAGAGCCGTAGGATCATCGAGTTCATCAACATCGAGTTGTTCTTCAGGGTCGATCTCGTCGTCGTCGTAATGTGATACATTACTTTCACAATCGGTACTTGGCGGGGTACTTAGTTCGGCACTTTCGTTTTCTTCAAGAATTTCTTCCACTCCATCAAGCTCCGCCTCTAGGGTCGTTCGGTCTTGAATTCTTTCAAGACTATCCAAGTAGTCCTTCAAACAAACGCAAGCTTGTACTGACTCCGGGGTTAATCTTGTCTGACGGGCCGAAATGATCCTGCCACTAAGAGAAAAAGCGGACTCCGAAGCTACGGGCCATTAATGCCAAAACCGAAAATACTTGTTCTCTCCTTGCCAAAATGCTAATATGTTTAATTCTTCAAAATTATCAACTTGAGTATTCCAAGAGAAATTAGTATTCATGTAAATTTGTAATTCATTGAGATTACTGTCATATCGGGATTTTTTACTTGATTCATTTTGCACCTCATTCATTAAAGAGGTCATTAAGTCTTTCCGGCTTTGGCGATGACCACTACTAGAACTTGCACCCGACGTAAATAGTGGTTGTTGGGAGGGTTGTTGGTGTGCGCCCCCATGTCGGACTTTATAAATTTCAAATAATTGTAAAAACATGTTATTAAATAATGTTTTTCTTTTCGTTGAAAAAATAGAATTTGTGGACGTATCTAAACCAAAAGCTTGACTTATTCCAGTTATTAAAACCTCAACACCGGTAACCTTTAGCCACGAGTTTAACGCCGCGGCACAAAGAAAAGAAAAAGGGATTTTTCTAAAATATTTTAACAATTTTGCTTTCATTGTAACAATCATATTCGACCAATGGTCTTCTCTATCCTCGTACTCTCTAATTTTGTTTGCTAAAATATATATTTGATTTAAAACTAGAGGGCTTGTTGGATAATAAACACCGGATAAGTAAGTTGTTGCGTTTTTAAAACCACCCAAAAGATCGTATAATCCCTCAATCACGACCCAGTCCCACTCTACAATAGTATTCCGTGGGTAATGAATATTATAAAATGCATGTATATAAATTCTTTGTGCACGCAAATTTTCGATCATTTGATATGTCGAATTCCATCGAACGGCCATATCATGAGCCGGTCCCAAAGCTCTAAATCCACATTCCATGCAATATTTTCTAAAAGACGTTTGCATTGATTTACCTTTATTAAAAATTCTCCGTAACATAAGTCTAAATTTGTTTAGTGTGTCACTGCATTGTCCTAAACCGTCTTGAAAGACTAAATTAATAATGTGTGCAACACAACGTGTATGAAATATTTCACCGTCCAACATAGGGGTTAAAGCACATTTTAATTTATCCACACATGCAGTATTATTACTAGCGTTATCAAATGAAATGCTAACGATTTTATTTGAAATATTATAAAAAACAAGTGTTTTTTTATAATTGAAAATTGACGTTTACCCGAATGTGGCGAACCAAACGTTTCAAACGCTATTACACGTTTGACCATTTGCCACGACTACATCCAATGTGCCGTTATACATATATAAGAATGTGGCAATCCGTGTGGTGCGCTCCACACATCACAAGTTAGAGAAATGTTGTTAGGCATTTGTTCAAACATGTTTTCATTTCATTTTTAGCATTTTTCCACATTTTTAATGCATCAGTTTGACGGCTTACCGGAGTGTATCGAGGTTGTAGACATTTTTGGATCATTTTCGTCATATGCAGATTGTGGAAATGTCCGAACGGCAACCCCATTTGAATAACACATTTTGTGGTTAATTCCCGGGCCAACATGTTATCGTACGACCATATTTGACCTTGGTTGTCAAATATGGGTTGACTTGAATCACCTCCGGACTTGAGTGCCTTGCATGCGGAATCGGTGTGTCTCTTTAAGGTAGAGTTTCCCGAGAGCGCAAGGAGAGCTCCACACCTTTTGCATTGTGCCTTTTTATTCCCGTCGGTGAGAACCACCATATTGAAATCATTCCAAACTTCGGATTTTCGTCCGTGCTCGGCAAGAACTTCTCTAATTTGTGGGTTTGATGAACTACCGCTGGCCATTTTGAGTGAAGAATGGAAAAATTGAAAGAACGAGAAGTTGTATGAAACGAACACAAGAAAGCGAGAAATCGAGAATTGTAAGCGAGAATTGCGTTTTTTGCGTTTTTGTAACTTGATATCAAACCTCTAACATCCACTACCTATTTATAGTGATTTGGAGGCAAAAAAACCAAAAAAAAACGACCAAAAACGGCTCTAAAACGGCTAGTATAACGGCTCTAAAACGGTAACATTTTTGAACCAAACCGGGCCGGGCTTAAACCGGGCCTTGGACCGGGCCCGGGCCAAGAAAATGCACGAAATCAGGGCCTGTTAGAGCCCGGGGGGGCTTAGACCGAGCTTTGGGCGGGCCCGGGCTTTGGGCGGGCCCGGGCTTTGGGCGGGCCCGGGCTTTGGGCGGGCTGGGCTTCAGGCTCTCGACGGGCTTTTTTGGGCCCGGGCCCATTTGGACATCTCTATGTCCGACTATGACTTCGTTTAGTCAAGGCTATTTTCGTGAACACTGAAACCGACAAGGAAAAAAAAGAACAAGAAAGCAAGCAAGCTACATGTCAGAATGTGTGCAAACAACTTCGCATTAAACTACCAAAGGGCCTTTTTGTTTAGGTATATTACCTGTAGAGCCCAGCCTTTAAAAAAAGTCAAAGGGTTGAAAGTTTCATTTGGTGAAGAGGGTACGTTAAGTTCATTTGGTGAGATAAATCGTACTAAAAGAACTCTATAGAAGCAAAGAACCTTTTTTGTCACATTTGATATATAGTACTATTAGTATTTATATTAAATTTCTATAATGTACTAAAAGCACTTTTTAAATGGTATCACTTTTGTGATATAAATACTAATAGTACTATATATAAAATGTGACAAAAAAGGTTCTCTGCTTCTATAGAGTTCTTTTAGTACGTTTATCTCACCAAAAGAGGCTACTTTGAGTACTTTTGTTATATATAAATATTATATACTTCAAAACATCGAGTCAAAGCAGAAAAGGGGAAAGATGTAACAAAGTTTTTGATTTCCGAGATACATATTATCTACTCTAACTTCTCAATAAGCAAGAAATAAAGCAAAATACTTGTTATGCAACAAAACAGGCTGGCTATTAGATGACTGTTCCTAGTTGGTTTTGGTGTTACAACAACACTATGTTCTTCCATTGCAAGTTGCAGGCGGCAGGTCGAGAAACATACGTTTGTACTTGTCCATGAAAACCGGACATTCAAGGTTATAATAGAAATGACTTTGATGTGAAAACCAACCAACTCAGGGGTACTGTACGGACATCAAAGCATTTTTACGAGATGGTAGTGAGCCTGCCATGAACGTGCACTCATTACCATGGATGCTAAATGTTGCGATGAAGAAGAATCAAGAGGTTGCAGAGGAGGACATTACATCTTCTGAATCTACATTTAGCTGCATGCAAGATGGAGAAACATGGTAAGTTCACTTATTTAGGACAGTATATAGCTGAGAAAAGAAGTGAAAACTGTACCAGTTTGAAATGCTTGAGAAGAGCCGCCTGTAACAATGTTCTTAGCTTTTCACATTGACCGACCATATGGCCTGAACTAATTAACTCCCCAAGCTTGCACCACAACCGCTCGATAGTTGTGTATGGAAACCAAACTGCAGATGTCTTCTTCCGACGAATGATATCAGCTGGTCTCTGCAGGTATGTCACCAAAATATCATCTTTTTTCATTATATGTCATTTAGCCTAATAATTAATGTTCAAACTTACGATGCAAGAAGGAAATTGAAGATAAAATTGGGATTCTTTACCAATTCAACTAGGATTTTCATTTAAGAGTCGACCATATGCAATATCTATTAATCATCTCTCCATACAAACAACATCCTTTTTAGTTCTTTATTTTGCTTTCTTCCACTTTGGGTTTAAAACAATTTACCAAACCCTTGAAAAAAACTTGATTTTCACATTGCCAAAACTATTATTTTCATACATTGATTCCGCACGGATACAAAACCATTACTTGATCTATATTAGATTAAAATAGGGATCAATTTGTTTCATGATTCTTCCAAGTTCCAACATTCATAACATATTAGTATAGTCATCTAATATTTGGACAAATTGTCCAATTACATAACATGCCACAGGAAGGAAGAGCCAACACGAATGCATGCCGAGTGCATGGGGGATACCCACTGCCTAATAAAACATGTATGATGTATAAAAAGAAATTGATAAAAGCACAAACAAGATAATGGGCCTCATACAAACACAATATATATTGAATGGTAGATTCCTCTATATATAAGCATTGATATTAATATAACAATTGGTGTAGGAAGAGAAAAAATATGGCAAATTCTTATATCACAAAGATATAGATTTCACCCATCTGTAATAACATTCAAGGAAAAAGAACTATACTTGGATTTGAATGAGAAGACAGAAAAACAAATCCATGGAAAACTTATATCAATGAACAGAAGTCCAGTGAGAAAAGACTGAAACATACCACTGATGCAACAGACTCAATATAGTGAAGCAGCAAATTAATAGCCTCTGCATATCGTCCATAATCAACATAGAGTTGGAACAGTGATGCAGGGCTTGATTCTGCCCCAGCCATGCCCCAGTTTCCCTTGAGTGTGCCCTGTTGTCATAAACAGTGAAGCAAATGTCAAGAGCAAATTACCTCAGTTAAAAAATAAATGCAACATCATTAATTAATATTAATACTACAAGTATACTTGTAAATTAAAAGTGAAATGAGCAAATAAATATACCTTTTGATATGAATAGTATACATTTAAAGATAAACAAAAAAAGAATTATTCCTTAACGCATAAAACAGAAGAGCAAAACATGTTTTCAATTGTGTTCCAAATGCTCAGGTGTTTTTACATTATCTAATATCCTAAACATTAGAGTTAGGATCTATGACTGCAGGATACAAAATAAAACTGGTTACTCCTTCCGCTACAAGTTTTCATACTTTGGCTTGAATATCAAATTTCAGTTTTTTTTAACATTGGGTTAAAATTTTAAACATTTCAGATCTTAGTGATACCTAAGATGGAGACTAATTTTCTTCGAAACACTAATTCAGTGTTCTAAAACATAAATGGATGTACAATTGAATTACAGCATTGCGAAATTCGTTTTCCTTTGTATGTTCAAGCAACTCAAGTTGTAACCATATAGTTAACAATCGAGCTTGAATCATTTTTTAAAAGATTGTGATTGAATTTGTGCTAGAATATCATACCAATGTTCCAACTCGTTCAATAATGTCTTTGGTTGACCTAGAATCCGAGCATGATTAGCTCGCTTATGAACAAGAGTTTGACTAAACTCCTTATTAGCTCGTTTTCGTTTCTAAATAGACGCTCACTTAAATACAATGCACTCACACTTACAACAATATACCCATACAATTATGAATTATACTTGAGTTTAATGCCAAATATTATAAACAAATACAATTGGGATAGAACTAAAACTTGGTATCTAAACCTCGTCTCAAGTTCAAAACCTCCTATTAATGTATTAGTTAAAAGATTTATACATATATGAGCTCATATTAGCTCGTAAGGCACGTTAAGCTCATATAACTCGAAACATTAACCGAGCTCCCGAATAAATCGAGCCAAACATTAGTGTAGAGAAGCTCAGCTTGTGAACTTAATCCAACACCATTTTGAATTTGATTCTTAGCCAAACCACAACCATTT
Source organism: Saussurea involucrata (assembly GCA_033807775.1). Taxonomy (NCBI): domain Eukaryota; kingdom Viridiplantae; phylum Streptophyta; class Magnoliopsida; order Asterales; family Asteraceae; genus Saussurea; species Saussurea involucrata. The sequence goes on from JAWVWS010000220.1 coordinate 44,419, forward strand.
TGAACTTAATCCAACACCATTAGTGTAGAGAAGCTCGGCGTGAAAATCATCAAACTCAAACATGAGCCATACAAACTCGAGCCACTATAGCTAGCTTATTCAATCAAGCACTAACCCTATCTTGCAAACGATCTCTTAGCCAAACCACAACCATTTCGAATGTTTGTCACCCTTCAAACGATCCGCAGATAACTCATCTCACCTAGGTTCGACCTCTCAACTATCGCCACCTCCTCATTTCTCTGTTGATGCGAATTTCTAACCCACACGACCATACCGGCCCAAAATCATGGCTCTCACTTCCCTGATTTCGATTAAGATCTTCTCTTCCAATTGATTCTCTTTTTTCACCACCATTGGTCCCAAAAACAAAAGAATACCAATTTGGTAGGAACCAAACAAGTTTATTGAATGAGATTATCTAATAATGAACAAAGAGATCGGAAATTTTTAGGATATCATTTGTCTCTTCCACAATGCCTAAATTACCAGAATTTTTTTAAATCAAAATTCGAGCATAAAGAATATCCTATGCTAATCTCCTAGATATAGAGCTAATTAATTATGGAAATACTAGTGTTATAGTTTAACTAGGTAATCCTAATTGTATTGGTCCATGGTTTGGGCCCGTATGCACTAACGTAACAAAGGTGATGTAAGAAACACAAAGACAAGTAGATAGTGTAAAAACAAAGGTGGTAGAAAGTGATCAAATTTGTAAATTGCAAATCCAAGATGGTCACGGTGGATATTAAGTAGAATTATACCCAATGCCAAACCCTAAAGAAGTATCATATATAATTACTAGTTAATTCACGGTTGCATAGTATATCATGGAGCCTAGGAATTAGTAGTATTGGTGTTTCATAATTTCATTAACGCCCATTAACTGTTTGAAATATGGATCTTTTTATATCATTTTCGTAATGAATACGAGCACTTCTACTGAATGCACAATGTTCGTGTTCTACATGATTCTTTAATGCTAATGATATCCAAATGCAGTCGGTATATGTGGGTAACATATATGGACTACGACTATGAAAACATAAAATATTAAAATATGTAGAATAGTCAGAGAGTACTGCCATCAATTCCGGACAAGGATAAAAGTGCTAACAAGCTCTTAGTTAGAAGAATGTGATGTCAGGGATACTAAGGACCCAAAAATTCCACAAAAATGTGGACTATTAGTTATATACCTTGAACATCTCCACAAGCCAAAGAGGAAGCTCAATCTGTCGATCAGCACAGAGAAGGGTTTCTGCAACAACCACTGGTAATCTAGGATGAAAACATTTATACTTTTCCTGCATTCAGTAGTTGAAACATGAACATATAAGATATTAAGATATATAAAGAAGTTCCATCTTTCGCACTTTGGCAAACAAAAGATGATTGAAATTCAATGCAAATGTATTGCTATAAAGTAACTCCAACTCTCCCTAGTACACACAACAAGGCAGGGAAGATAAGGCGAACACCATTGAAAAACAAAAATCCACCGGCAACAACAGTAGAAAACCAAGTCTACTTTTGTAAGCAATCTGGTTCAAATCCTTGTAACTAGAGTTGCACATGGGTCGGGTTGGTCGAGTTGAAAGCATTTGAACAACCCAAACCAATGTTTGCAGTTTGAAAAATCTCAACCCTAGTTGTTAAGCTAAACTATTTAATGGTTACTCGACCAGATATATCATTCCCCGTTAGTGTCTTGAGTCAGTTCATGTTTGCACACTATACAAGTCATTGGGAAGCAGCACTTCGAGTTTTGAGGTATCTCGGGTACATCAAGCTTAGGGATACTTTATTCATATCAGGGCCACTATCGAGTGGTTGCATTCACTGAAGAAGGGGATGGCAGGATATATGGTATCTCTAATGCCGATTGGGTTAGGTGTCCCGTTTCCAGGAGATCAAATACAGAATATTGTGTATTTCTCGATGATAATCTAGTTTCTTGGAAAAGCAAGAGAAACATACAGCCTCCCAATCAAGTGTCGAGTCAGAGTAAAGAGCCATGGCAGACGTGCCATGCGAAATGACATGGGTAAGAGAGCTTGGAGTGATTAGTGACAACTTGATGATAGTATATTGTGATAATCAGTCAACTATTCATATAGCCAAGAATCAAGTATTTCATGAGAGAACAAAGCACATTGCGGTTGATTGTCATCTGACCAGAGATCTGGTTAGAACCCAGACAAACCCTCCATTGATTCAACCAGTACACATCAAGACCGAGTACCAGCTTGCAGACATTCTCACAAAGCCATTATGGAAACCCCAAATAGATTTCATTTGTAACAAGTTGGGCATGATTATTGCTCCAACTTGAGGAGTGTTAGAAATCTAGGGTTTTACCTTCTTGGCCTCCTTTACGTAGTTTCCTAATATAGGACTCTTGTATATAAATATTTGTAACATCTCCTATTGTGAATAAGAAATACAATTCCAAGAAGTTTATCACTGAGGAACATGATAGCCATTTTTATTCATGATCTTATATGATTAGTGAGCAAATAGAAAACTAATTAATAGCAAAAAAATTGACCAACAAGCTACGACACCAAATTTCAATAGAGAACTATATTAAAGCATGCCAACCCAAAGCACCTATCACTTGTAATTCAAGCAAACTTCCATATAGAAATTCCGGAATAAATAAGATGAAAGAAAAGATACTAACTATGTATTGCTCAAGTGCATCCCACTGGTCATTTCCCTTGCCATGTTGTGCTGTTGGATCTATGTCATGGGAATCATGAATACCCTCATCCTTCGATGCTGTTAGGAGCAGACCATGCTTTTTAAAGATATCCCTGAAATGAATATCGGAAATTATTTCTACAAACAGCTTTAACATTTATACCAAGTAAAATCAATGCAGACTCAAGAGATCGCTACCATCTAACAATAAGTAATTGGCAGAAGGTAAAAAAAAAGCAAAGTCAAAAATACTTTGGACAACAAATGAAGAGCGAGACCTGCTTGGACAGCATTTCAACGACATGGCGATGAAAACTCTTTCCAGTTCCCTGGACAAGAAGTGATGATTTTTCCAGTCATAAAAAAGTAACCAGAAGCATATGCTGAGAGAATTCTTTAAAGGAAGTTAACATGTGGTATACCTCTTTAATGCGGAACCCTTAAAAAACTTTAGAATTACGGTGAAAACCATATCGTATAGATTTGACTGAACCAGCAACTCAACCAAATTTGGTGGAGGTTTCTCAATCCCTGAAAGAGTGCATAAGAGCTATATTAATTCTCATGGCATGTACTTAACAAGAATACAGCACCTAATTTACAACACTACTCATAATCATACAATCAGACCTAATAAGTCATTTACAGCATCAACAACATTTCAACCAACATCTCAACATTAGCATGATATAAGTGACTCGTGGAGATGGGCACTGAAACTGAAAAGTCTGTTGAATTAATTGTATATTTGACCTTTTAATAGTTCATGCCTTCATCTTTTCCGTTCTACCTCCCCCATCGTAACTTTAATTTTGTTCAACTAACAGTAAGCTATATGTACAAAGAATAAAGCTTATATATCCTTCAGTATTGATTATTTCCAAATGAGACGTCAAATGGACTCCTGAAGAAAATAAGGTGAGAAAAAGAACATTTTTCAAGTTGGTACCAGTAAATGTCCATTTAATATTTGCTAGCGAGAGCAAATATTCTGCTGATGTTAACACAAACTCATTTTCAAGTTTCTCAATATCCATGCATGAATCCAGTTTCTGACTTGAAAGATGACCATTAGCTTCTGCAAAAGACAAATGACAGACATCAATGTCATAATAATTTCCCAGATAGTGGAAGTAAGTGGTCAAAAAGGATTTGTCTTTAAAATAATTACCCTGCTCTGGAATTGTTATTCTAGCCTTTTTACTTGGATATAACTCTTTTTGCATAGACTTCCCTTGAAGCAAAGGATTGATCCACGCACAGGTTGGACGAACAAGATGCAGTGCATTTATAGTGGCAGAGAGGCAGTTCAATCTTTCTTGAAGGGCCAAAGATCTGAGCTGGTAATCTTTCAAAGCTGCTTCACTTTTCAGTTGTGCTGAATGAAGGTACATATAACTTGCAGCCTTGCGCCAGTTATGTTGATGCATTTCAAATGCATATAGCAATTTATAAGGGTTTGGTTTTACTGAAACATCTGAACGTTCTGCCTGCACATTATATTAAGAACTGTTACAGGTTCAAGGAATGTTTAATATAATAGCAACCATTATACTTTCTTAGAAAGTGCTACACACCTTCCAAGCAAGCTCCTGCTCCACCTTCTCGGCTAAACCAATAAAAGGCAATTGGCCATCACAAAGGATCTACAACAAAAACGCAAATTCAAGTTTTTGTTCTCTTAACAGTTAACACTTACCCACCAAAAAAAAGAACATGAAAATGGTAATCCATATACGACTAACGACCAATTGGAAGTATAATTACAATGTAGTTTGGGAAAGTAACCTTAATTGCACCACGCTCATAAAGAACGATGATAAATCGCCTCAAGCAAATGTATTTGCTTTCTTCATCTGGATTCGAAATAATTGCACAATATGCATCATAGTAATCATTCAAATCAAGTGTAAATTTAAATACATTAGCCCAAAGTCGTCCTTTAGCAGTAGTTGGTGATTCATTGAGAAGATCTGCCCCTGAGTAAGTGTCTTTAAGACCCAAAACTTCATCAACTTGTTCAAGAGCAGCAAGAGCAAAATGGCAAGCACCTGCACTCATATTATATTGCTCAAGTATCTGCATTGCCCATTGATAATAATGAAGCTTCCAAGCTGCAGGCGAGTTATGATAAGCTGCAGAGCATGAAGTACATTATAAGAATGACAGTGCAACATGAAAAGGTTCCACTTTCAACCATCTAAAAAAACTTACAGAAACCAAGGTGAGGCAATCTGGATTCATATGACAAATTCTGCAACGACTTTGAAGCCCCATGCAAAGATGCAACTCTGAAGACACAATAACCATATTAGACGCTTTCTGAAATTAGCAAAACCAAGATGCAGTATAACCAATTAATAAGCATAATATAGCATTGACATATAAAAATATAAAGCAACACATCCTGCCTAACTGTTAGTCTGTTATGAAAACCGCATCATGTTCGACTGTTATGAGACAAACTGGTAAGGAAAATGTTTTGGGATGAATCTGAAGAGATCTTGTTTGCAGCTACGTCTTGTTAAGTATAGAACACAAATTAAAGGTGTTTTGTTGAAATGTTGCGAATTAAAGCTAAAGACCCAAAAAAGCAGCGACTCAGAAAAAGAAAATGAGGTCTCAATGTTGGAAGTGAAGGGCTTATATATATATATATATATATATAATATCATAGAAACAGAAACATATACATACACCCACAAACATTTATATATAAATACCTACTATGGTTTTAAAAATCGAATGCGATGCGCCTCAAGACGAGGCGATAAAAAACTGTTCATGAGGCACTGCCTCTTAAACCCTAGACAACGTGTGCGCCTTAGTTGACCGAGGTAGGGATGAGACTCGAAGACCAAATACCCGATCCG